>VUQK01010037.1:1219-11554 GCA_015106715.1 Bujurquina vittata | reverse complement strand
CCCGTACACGCAGGTCACACGCAGGTCACCCACTGATCGGAAGGTCGGTGGTTCGATTCCTGGCTACTCCAGGCTGCATGCCAATGTATCCTTGGGCAAGATACTTAACCCCAAGTTGCTCTCCGACGCCAGCGTTGGAGTATGAATGTGTGTGAATGTAAATGTGCTGTATAAGCGCTTTGAGTGCTCGGACAGAGTAGAAAAGCACTATATAAGAACTAGTCCATTTACCATTTACACTTCTCCCTAGTGTGACAGCATATTGGACACTGAGATACACAACATTAACTTTTCTTTTTATTAATATAACATAACTAACTCTTTTTTTTAAAGTTCTTTTTTAAACTTGTGCTTCACACAAAGCACCGAACCAACTTCGCAAGCAGCATTTGCTACAGCACCATTACATCCGCAGTGGGCTTTAGCTCTCAGTGAAAGCTAAAAACACAGCGCATACGCATATTAGAAAGTTACATGTATAGAAAATGTCTTGCTAATCATTTGTTCATGAATGGTTGGATTGTGTGTCGCATTTATTCTGGGACAGCATGTTCTCCTTTCCTTTCATAAACAATGGTCCAGTGTGTTGCATGTTAAAGAGAAAAAGAATGGCCCAACAGACCTTTTGTTAGCATTTACAATTGTTCCAGCTCTTATTATGCCTTCCACTTACATGAGATAGTTTCAGGTAATTTTGCTCAGAAGGCCAAAATACAGCCAAGGGTTCAATTAGAAATGATCAAATTATAAATGACGTCTATTCCTTAAAGTCATGCGGGGAACGTCAAATTCTCTGCATCCATCTTCAACATTTGACCATTTTGAATCATAATAATTGAAACAATGACTTAAATACATGTTTGTCTTTTTAAATTAAATGACTGGTCCATGGGCCCAATATTCTCTGCTTGTTTGAAAGTAGCCTGTCCCCATGGTTCCCGTATTTGACGCTGACACGCAGGAGAGCGGACTTTTAATAAAGATTTTGTGCAGAAGGTTAACAGCAGAAATCAGACCTTGTTAAAATGTGTGAAATTATATTCATCATAAGCCTGCTCTTTAACATCTGTAAATGTGTTCCAGCAGAAATCCTAAGGCAACAGACATCTGCCAGCTCCCTGCCAAATTGTACCCCTCTTTATAAAAACACCTCCAGGTGACCCAGTAATAAATTGTGGACAGATTTACCAAAAATAAGGCTTCATAAGACTTTGTAACAACCTCATATATCTGGAAATTAAGTTTTCTTTTCAGGCTACTCTTTTGGCAGAAGCCACAGTAAAATAACAATTTAACAGTGAAGTTCTATGAAGAAATGTTGGCAACCAAAGACCCCCGATGAATAAAAGTGATGAGTGTAGTGTTTGTCAGCATTCAGCAGTGGTCTTCCACACAGAGCCTTTTCCCTGTGAACCTGGAAGAGAGCTCTACAGGCTGCCTGTCAGCTGTCCCATGGTGCTTGGAGAGGGCTCATGGTCTTTTTAATTCCCAGCCAATCTTCTGTCCATCACACCACTTTATCCCTACTTTAGAGCGCAGCTCAGGTCCACACACTGTCACTTTTCTGACATATCTCGCAGCCTAGACCTCGACAATACCAGAAAATATTGTCAGCTCCTCCCCACCCCCAATTCACTTTCAATATGAACAACAAATCAAATTTTCAAACTGGATGTAGGAACAGAGCCTCCTACCTACTTCACCACACCAAATCCACTCCATATTTGACTTTTTTCCATGGCAGCATGTCTGTGTGATGGGTATGAAACCATATGTATAATAAAATAAGTGCTCTGGGTTTAGCTCACGACAGCTCACCCGGTGCTTATCAGTTGACCCAAGCAGTTTCTACGGATTGTCCCGTAGGAGGCGTCGCATGTTGATAATAATGAGAGGTGGTGGATTCAAAGAAGCACAATGTGCAGAGCCCAGCAAAGGTAAAGAAGCCGCTCTCTGAACGCTGCCATTCTCAGGAGATTTCCATGAATAAAGGATTAACCACAAGCTGTGAGTCAAGCTCTGGTTCTTCCACTTGCTTTACATATTTAAGGCAGAATTTTGCACCAGCAGAACAGGCAGCTTAAAGTCAAAGGAGATTGTGCAGCAGTTTTGCAAAGCGGAAACAGTTTTGAAATAGTCTTTGGATGTAAGTTGCTGAAATTGTCAATGTACAGGGCTTATCAGACCTTAATTTTTAATTATGTGTCAAAAGGGTTGCTAAATGCACACCGGCACGGCGTCTCGTGTTGTCTTGCTCTTCTGTGCATTTGGAATGTGTTTGGAATATAAATATTAGTTTCCTCCTCTGGATTTCCAAATGAAAATCTTTTCTTTTAGGCCTTGAAAATGCAGCCCCTCTCAGCAGATGTATTTACACTAAATCAATGTCACAGCAACACAGAGATTATGAGCTGAGATCAGAAAGCTTCGGAAAGTCATATCGGTGCTGATTTTATCTTCCAAAATGAATGATTAAGGGATAACCTGCAGAATCCATCACACATTTAATGGGCTCAACCGGTATCTGTACTGCTCATAGCAGGTTTATGAGTGTATGTACATGACTTTAACTAAAGAGTCTGCCTGTCTGAGTAACAGTCAAAACTGAAACATGCAGAATCTTGAATAACTGCTATTTAACATGATAGTTTTCATGTTATGACTGATGCTGTTTTCTTTAATGGTCTGGTTTTATTAGAACAACTGAGACAGCTCAGATTATTATACAGGTATATACTCAATAGTGTTCCAAGTCCTGTATCTTAGTTACCTGTAGGGCATGTTTTATTCTGGAGAGACATTGTTTGGCTTTTCTTTGATTTAACGGCCTCTGGCTAATTTGACATTTGGCTGCATTTCTGCATGATACAACTGTTTAATCGCCTCATTAAATGATCACTGATCTGGCAACTGGACATCTGGATGGACTTCTGGAATGGCTGAAATATTGCTTGGTTGTCTTGCAGTCTGACCAGGTCAAAAATCTGATTTCCCACATGGCCTCTTTCAGATCAGTTTGTGCTTGTAAGTATTATTGGAGTAATATTGACATGTTGGCTTACTGAGCCCATGATAGATATGGATGTCCCTGCAGAATAACCCTCTCAGCCATCGGCACTTCTGTTACAGTTTTTGCAGACAGTATTGCTGCCCCCCCCCCCTTTTTATAACACACCATTATCACAACCAGTGGATGAAACAGATTATTCCATGTGAAAGGTGGTGTTCTGAACACCAGTCTGTAGTGTGTGAACCTGGGAGTTGTAAATTTTGGCATTGCAGGTGCAGAGTAGCTGCAGTGCAATCAAACCTCTGGTGTTTTCTCTTAACTTCCTGTCTGCACCATAAGCGGGCTTTTGCTCACTCTTTCGTTTGACATCTACTGCATATGATCAGCCATAAACCACAGTTTAGCAAATGTGTTTGACCAGACACACAATGTGATATACAGTTTGTAGACCTCAGCTCTGTTATACGTTTATAGCAAATTAACAGCTGTTGTGTGAGTGGCTGGCCAAGAGCTGACATTTATTATAGCGTAACAAGCTTGCAATTCAAAATTCATATCAATAAATTATTTGGCACTAATCAGACTCCAGAGCCCCTAGGAAAAAACATCTCTACAGAGAGGTAATAAATAATATGAAACACATTTGTCTTTTTAATCAGGTGTTTGCAAAGACTGATTAATATGAGGGTTTCTTATCTTCTCTCAAAATTAAGGAAATTTCTTTATGAATGATACTTTATACTTTATTGATCCCACAATGAGGAAATTACAATTAACAGAACACCAATCCAAGAAGACCAAACAAATCCCCAAATCTTTTGAGGCAGGTACTGCAGCTGCCCTCCCCGGTTCTGCTGGAGGTTTACTTGTTAAACGGGTCATCTTTCTATTGCTATCAATGTGAAGTGTTCTGAGATTACTTCTGATGCAAACTTGTGATATGTAAGCAAAAAAAAAAAGTTCATTTTCTTCTTTTCTGGGTCTGGATTGCAAGGGCAGCAGTTCTAACGCACCCAAACCTCCCTCGCCACCTCCGCCTGGTCTTCTTGGAGTGAGTGGGTCCCAAGCCAGCTGAGAGACATAATCTTGCCTGGGTCTGCCCTGGGGTCAGTTGGACATGCCTGAAATACCTCATCTAGATTTCTTCCAAAATGCATCCTGGTCGGGTGCCTAAACTACCACAGATGACTCTTTTTGATGTGGAGAAGCAGTAGTTCTATTCCGAGTGCCTCCGAAATGAGTGAGCGCCTCACCCTATCGCTAAGGTTAACCTCAGAGACAAGAGATTTGATTTGAGAAGCTGAGAGAAAAAATCAGAAATGGATCAAACAAAGCAAATTCAATGGTCTTTGTATAAAATCAGTGTGAAAACTCGTGATATAGTGTGTACAGCATCAGATGTTTGAGAGTTTAATGACTCAAATATCATCTTGAATATTGTCTATTTTGAAATTATCATACGTAAGTGTTGTATTGTGCTACAGTCACAGTAGGGAAAACAATGGTTGGAGACTGCAGCATAAACAGAATTATTGCGACCATGTGCAATGAACTTGTGATCTCGCTGCCTTTGAAATGCTTGCTTTGACGACGGGGACCAGGTCTGCAGTAATAAATGATCAGTCTCCTGTTGGTCTGCTTGTGGTAATACAGCGATTAACTGTCATAAATCAGTGAAAATAGCAAATCTGTTGCATCTACAAAAACAGAAATTCACATTAATACAAAATTCACGTGAACCTGTTGTATTCAGAATCCTGTCAGAAGCATCAAGGCTTGAAAGACAAATCCAGAAATTCCTCCACAGAAAAGTGAAATACTTGCAATTTAACTGGAAAAGAACAGAGGCGCTTGGCAACCTTTCCTTTCTATACAAAAATATACTTTACACAGAGTACCAGTTCAGTTGAGTACCCTATTGCAAAATGATGTGTTGGAGACTCTGATTGCAGAGTGTTGGCAAGCTGTCCGCACTTACAAATTAGACAGCAATTATTTGCAAACCTTTGCCAAACTGTCTGAGACCACAGTTGTCTGCAGACAAGTTACCTCCCACCAGGTGTTCTGTGCAATCGCCTTGGAGAAAGTGACCACTGCAACTACGTGCAATTGGTTGTTGAATGAAAACAACACCCAATGCAGTCACCAATTTTGCCTAGTCTGAAGTCTTACCATCCTAGTTTTGCTCTTTGCGTGACTGAGTCATTAAGGAACCACAAGCTCTCCGGAACGAAGTAGAAACATATTAAAAATGATCGAATCTGGTGTATAAACTTTTCATCCCACCTTGCAGTGGAAATAATGTTGCAGTCATCTGATGGAGGTCTGTCACGAAAACGTCAAGAACAAAAATAAAGTCATTGCGAAGGCCTCCTCTGGAGAGTCATTTTCAGGTAATTTTTCCCCTGTCCTGGGGGAACACTCGGGCTGTCTCTCTACCTTTATTCCTCTGCATCCCCACAGGATGAGCAGCTTGCACTAAACTTACTTATTTGATGTGATTCTCCACCGTAATCTCTGTGGTACAGCAGGAATCTCCTGAGACCATTTTTGTAAAGAATCCAAAAAAAAAAAGAAAAAACACCACTTGACTCAAACACGACAAAACACTCAAGCTGATTAAAGGGTTTCAATGTGAAATTTTTATTGAGCCTTTTTGCCATCTCATAGAGATATAATATATTAATACAATGGTATTACATTACTGAATGCACAAATTGTGGATTCAGTTAAAAACAAAGCACAATCATAAATTTAAGAGCAGGGATTTTGTTTCTTAAATATCAGTTTGAGACAACATAATGGGACATTCCAGCAACAACTATGACAATAAATAAAGGGAGTTTATTTAAGATGCACTTAAAAGAATTATATCAGAAAATGTGACAAGACAGAGAGAGAAAACAAAGTGTATCAGTAAAAGCGAGTAAACATGGAGGACAAACCATTCCACATGCTTACCTGCACTTTATAGCACATCATACACAAGATAGCCACAGATCATATAGAATCTATGAGATTATGCAAGAAATAATAAAAATGCATTATATAAACACATAATAGGAAATAAAAGTGAAATTTAAAACATGAAAAACATTTTGTTGCATTGTGACTTTTGTCATCTTTCTGCTGTTTACATTTAACTAGTGTTGTGTTATATGGAGCTAACTAAAACACTTTATTTTTCTACAGATGATCTTCATCTACAGCTGTTTAGAATCAGCAAAATGGAGCTGGAACAATGTTTTTCTGCAAAATATTTAATATTTATTATTACTATTTTTTTTTAGATGCATGTGCTAGTCCTGATGTGCTTGTGGAATGATGTCAGCTGTTGTTTTGAGTATTCATTTAGGTTTTCCAGTGTTTATGCTTTATAGTCTTTCAAGTTTGGGATGTATAATAAATGCATACGTTACACTTTTTTTTCTTTTTCAGTTTGACCCCTTTCCCTTCTTAATTAACTCTACATAAAATTACAGGAGGTGGAAAGTGCATTTCATGAAATGCAGACTTCCCAAATATAATAAAGTAAATAACATTCTACACTGCATCTTCAGTATGTCTGCCCTTTTACAAAATGATTACAATCAACATGTTTAAGACTGGTTCACAATAAGTTTAAAGAGCATTAACTTAATAAGGCAAAGCAGCTCTCACAGCCTACATATCACATTAGCTGGGTTTGCATCGCCTTCCATTATACAACTTCTTTAAGCAGCAAATCCAAGTATTTCTTTATATGTGTTTAAAAAGAATAATGAGCGAGTGTTTTGCTGAAGGATATGTACAGTTAAAACACCAAAATAAACCAGCATGATTAACATCAATGACTACTATGGTGCATGGCAGGGATTATATTCATCAATCCAAATGTTGCAACAGACAAGCACATAACTGGCCAATCTTTTCCACTAAATGCCCCTTTTTGGGTCACATTAGCCATTAGCCGGTGTGATGTAATTACGTCTGTGTGTGTCTGACTGTCAGGCACAGCTTCTGTTTACTGAGCAGCTTTTCTCACAGTGGACAGTTTGACTTGTTATAGAGGGGAAACGCACAGCTGGTAATTATTAACAGCAACAATGACTCTGTGCCACTCAGGTGTGTGAGCAAACAATGCCGCAGAGGCGCTGTTGCACAATACCAAACACCCAACTAGAACTAGAACACAGCCAGTGGACGAACTGCAGTCATTTTAAATGTGAGCTGTTACATTTTATCAAGTGTGCCCAGGTGTAGTATTTAATTTCCCAAGGTAATGGAATAAGAAGGAAAAGGGATTTTTTTTTTTCAGTTTGCAAAGAACTGGTACTTTTATTAAAGAATGCAAACTGGTAGATTTCAAGAAGAATTTTTACATATCAAAGCCTGTTTCCAGATCTTGGAGAGTTGAGCTGCATCTGCATATGTGTAAATGTCTATAAAGCCTTTTGTAGCTCCAGAGTGTGCCACACTAAATTTGATAAACTGCTTTAAGTCAAGTTGCTTGAGTCAGTGCTGGTTTGGAGCTATAAAGAAGTGAGCCCAGACCTCTGTCACCTGCTCCTTATCTGCTTGAGCCCAGCAACTCAAGGCTACACTAGCATAATCCCCAAGAATCACTCAGGTTGGTGTTCAAGATGCATTGTGGGTAATGTGCTCTGCAGATGAGTGGAGTAAATAAAGACACTGGGCCTCATTCACTCATGTATGTAGAAATATTCTTGCCCTGTCCACAAATTAAATGCATATTTATGTCAGTAAATCTGGATCTAACTAAACAGGCCTGTCTGTGTCTGCATACTGGGCACACATTTACCTTTGGGTGCTTCATGGAGAAAAGGGCAAAATTGCTATAAAGGAGACATCTGCACCACTAAAGGACAAAAGCAGGAAAAATTCCCAACTGAAAAAACTAAAACAATATAGAAAAAGTATTAAAAAGTTAATAATTTGTGTTCTCTAAACGGCTTCTTCCTCAAAATTTCATTTAATTCCTTATCAACTGTTATAGGCTTTTATATATAGGCCTTTTTAAAATTCATTCATTGCTGTTTGTTACTTTGCCAGAAGCTTTCCTGACACCCTGCACTGCACTTGTAACTGACATTTTGGGAAAATCATTGGCACTGCTATATTTGTGCATGCTTAAAGACAACACTTAAAACTTTAACTCACCAAACTTATTAAAGGAGGGAGACTGATTGAATGCTTCATTTTAAAGCTGCATCTTAAGTAGGTGACACCTGTGCCTTTTGTCTGTATTAAGACGTTAGAGCAAAATAAGTGCAAATGTAAAGTCGAATGGGGAAACTGGGGCATGGACCTGTGCTCGGGTTCCCTCTCAGATAAGAAACTTATCAAGCACGTGCATCCCGGAGGGCTGTAGTGGTCCTGAAAATCCGCAGATGTGATTGTGCTGTTGCCTGTGAGTACCGGTCCAGCCAGAGATTTTTGGGGCATTTAACAACCTGTCAGAATGGTCCCAGAATGGAACATTTCTACTTGCTGCTGCTTATTCCATACATCTGCAATGCAGAAGACAATCTTACACTATTATAATAGGGTCATTACCTTACAATATAAAGCACCTTGAGTTGACTGTTCTCGTGATTTGGTGCTATATAAATAAAATCGAATTTGGATATATTCATTTCTTTTGTGCAGAGATGATTATAAAGGCATTAGAAGTTACAAAATGAACAGAGAAAATATCATGAAAGAGCAAAAATTAATTGAAACTGGTAACACGAATCCTTTTGAGTTGAGACCTATGAAGAAACAGAAAGCAAAAAAATAATGTTAGCAAAGGAATCCAATACATACCTTTTGTGTTCCTCTTTTGTATCAGACTTAGAGCTCTGAAGAGGGGAAAATTGCTTGCAGTCTGAAGTACGTCTACCTTCTTGACAAAGAGGAAAGGCCATTTGGTTTACAATGTTTTTTTAAGGTGTCCTCTAAAGTCAAATTGCAGTATAAAAGTATAAAAATGTGATGTAGCATCTGAAAACCAGGCTAAAGTTGAAAACTTTCCTTTTTTTCTGTCTCCTGAAATTTCAAAACTTCTATATGAATATGCAAAACGCTCATTACTTTTTATCTCTCTTTGGTTTCTTTTCTAGCAAACTGTGTCTGTTCTTTGAATGATTGTGGTTTAGTAACAATGCAAACACACAGTCATGTGTAGCATTTTCCTGAAGGATTAAACTAAAAGCTCCACTAAGTTTGCAAGAACCTGCTGATCGATCACAATCCACACAGCGCTCTCACCGAGGGCTAAAAACAGAAACGCCACATTTCAGTGGCTGACTGACCAGGTTACACCCCCCAGGCTGCACTGACCAAAGTTTTTCCTCTCACAGCCGAGAGGCTTGCTGGTTGAGGATACGGAGCAAAAATAATGTGTTGTTGATTTTGTTTATGCATCAGAAGCTGTTCAACAAACATTTTTCAGGCATAGCTGAGAGATGCTTGCAGACAGTAAAGTTGAGATAAACAGTGGAAATACTGGAAAGTCTGGTTGTTTGTGATCGGCTGTTGTCATTGCTTGGCTGGCTTTTTGTGTACTGATTCACAATTGCATTCAAGAATTCTGGCAGTTTATGTGTAATTATAAATTTGATAATTATTAATGATTAAGCATGGAAGAACTCTTTCACCAGTTTGGTGGAAAAGGTGTTGCAAAACTTCAAAACAGTTGTGAAATCTGCACATGTGGAAATTTGAGGAGTGAAAACATTGGAATCTAGAACACAATCAAAAGTTATATTTAATAATACTCATTTCTTGTGCTTGTGAATGGCACAATGTTTATTATAACTTAACACATCTTTAGGCTGTCTTTCCCTTTAAAGGTAAATAAATCATTGTCCGCAGAGGTATCGGTTGGATTTTTGATTCACAGGTAACAGACAGATATTGTGTTTCTCATGTTACTCTGGGGAAAAAATGAATGAAGTACCTCTTCACTTTGGACTTTAAATGGCTATAGCTTTCCTGGCACCGGCTATCTTGTACCTTACTTTGCACTTATACAGTGCGGTACTCCATTTAAATGGTGCACTTCTTTTTGATTTTTTGCACTTACTGTATTAAATTTCAGTTTCATGAAACTTTATCCACGTAATGTGAAATAGGTCAGTGAGTGTTATTTTGAGCTATATTTACCCTTGAATTTTCAGCTGTTTATTTTATACATATATTACACCCCCCCCCCCTTTTTTTTTTTTTTTACCCTTGAATTTTTTGTTTTTTTTTTTATAAATATTTTACCCCCCCCCCCCCTTTTTTTTTTTCTGGCCACATTGAGATATTGAGATATGTGCCAAAATGAATCTACAGTG
>VUQK01010036.1:20364-37492 GCA_015106715.1 Bujurquina vittata | reverse complement strand
TGGGGGTGGGGGGGTAAAAGAAAGGGGTTTGAAAATGGGCCTATGCGGGGCCCTTTTACCCCCCCCTTGCCTTTTTCCTCTTCTCCCCCCCCCCCCCCCCCCCCCCCCACACACACATGCACAATCCCTTTTGCCATAGTAACCACCCGGCTTTTCCCAGTCCCAACCCTTTTCGCAGGCCCGTCACTCAGTGTGCCGGAAAATCCGACTTTCTCTTCAGTGAAGGATCAAAGCTCAAAGCTCAGGCCAGCCGGTGTTTGAGAAGTCACATTCTTGGGCTTTCCGCTGATCCGCAGGGAGCTGCCTCGCTGCCCGATGGCAGAAAAACGTTGCAGTCATTTGTCCGGTAGAAAGCGCATCTCACATTCTGCCTGCTCTTTCATTCCCCTGCCCTCCCCACCGGCTTCCATGTAAATCATGAGTCATGCACACACTGACACACCTTAGTGGTTTCAAATGCATGCAGAGCCGTGTGTGTGTGTGTGTGTGTGTGTCAGTCCAGTGAGGGATTACTCCTCACAGGATCACACATGGGGCGGGTAAGGATGAACTGAACTTACCTTGACCCTTTTGGCAAGGGATAGAGGGAACTTAGTGGCCTGTAAAAAGACTTGAATAGAAAAAAGAGACAGTGGAATATCTCGGTCAGGAGTGATCTAATGGGAGGAATGATTAATACGGGGCATTTGTTATGATCCGTGAGAGAGGGGATGACTCTTCTTTTCTTGTTCCACAGCCTCTGTTAGCTCCAAAGCAGATGACATTCATCAAATGTGGGACAGGCGGAGTTGAGTTTCCAATGTTAAAAGCAAGAAACAAGAAGAAAGGGGGGGAGGGGGTAGAAATCCTGTTTGAAGCAAATCTTGCTGAGCTGTTTAGTTTGAGAGTGGCTTAAAGCATCTGTATTTTTAAAAACTGACCCCCCAAAACTCTTCCTGTGTAATTCCCTTTGTGATCTTCTTTCCACAATGACTCGGACTTTCCGTCAGAATAACAAGTAAACTGTTAAATGTCACAAGAAATTAAAATGAAAGTCAGGTGTGCTTCCATTAGCGTGGTTGAAAAGAACAGGTTTTCTTTCTGAATACAAAACACAGCTCCATCAGGAAGAATAAAATCTCTCCGTGCCATATTTTTCATGTTTTTTTGTGTGTTTTTTTTTACTGACAAAAGCTGTTTAAAAAAAAAAGAGAGAGAAAAATGTTCCGTGGGTCCCACAGTGCTGGTAATTGGATCCGTTCCCAAAAAGTTTAGGAGAAAGAAAGAAAGAAGGGCGAGAGAAGCCGCTTGGCTAAGCAGACCGAGTACTAAACATTAAAATGAAGCTCACAGGGTTTCATTTTGAAATGCATATCTGTGGCCTTTATCCATTTAAAGCTCCATTTCAAAAATCAATTTGTTAAATGGTTATCAGGTTCAGTTATCAATCGATCCACAAGCAGCTGTGGGCTCACTATAATGCAGCCGGTGGCTTCCTGATGCTCAATGTGGGATATGAGGAATGCTTATGGTGCTTTGGCCCTGTTTAATGTCAATGTGTGCGCTTGGGCGGGTTGTGCTTTAGTGACTGACTGTCCTTTTCGCTAAGTATCTCTTTTTTCCTTCTCCTTTTTCTTTTTTTGTGTGAATAAAATGCTTTAAGTTTCCTAGATCCTTAAGCCGCTGGGAAATATATCTTTCTCTCGCGCTCTGTTTTTAATCTTATTTTTTTATCCACAGCATGACATCCAGAAATAGACCTGGACAAAACAGTCTGCTTGCTAACTGCATGAGTCAGAGTCAGAGACGGAGAAGAGAAAGCGAAACAGAAGCCGGATAGAGAGGAAGGAGGGCGACGGAGAGAGGCGGCAGGAGAACGTGAAGGGCGAGCAAAACAGAACCAATCTGACCCATCACGATGCACTCGATGCCTGTTAAGCTCATCAGACTCAGACCTTTTCCTCTCGTAAAGAAAAAGAAACCAAAAGCCGCGGCATTCCCAACTCTCCATCAAGGTAGCGTTTATTATCCAATTACCGGCGTACTGTTGGAAAGAGAGCGCGGCTAAACATCTTTTGCCATTCGATTCAGAAACGGCCGAGCCAATATTTTCTCATCACGCTCTTCGCCAGCAGCAGCAAGTCACTCAGCGGTCTCCTTATGGAGTCATCTGCCAGATTTTTGTTATGAATTCAGTGACAGCGTTTCACATTTGGATGTACGTTGTGAATTTTGGGTGCAGCGAGATGAATCCTGCTCTCCTCTGGCTCTTGGCGTGCGTTTTACTGATCCAGCAATGAGCGTGAATACGGATCGCTGATATATTGTCATTGAGGCGGACGTTAAATTAGAAAGGTGAAACAAAATTTATTGGCCCAACAAAACCGGCAGGTGATGGGTTTAACAATAGAGGCAACATGTTTGCCCAGTCACCCAACCCTGGTTGCTTATCATTTGGCAGATCAGGTTTCTTTAACTTTGAAAAATATTACGGTTGGAGAACATAATTCATTTTGGATTCTTTGGTTCTCTCCGGTCCCTCACAACATCCTCTCAAAGCCCTTTTAATATTAAAGACAACCCTAACGATTTAACTGAGCAAGCACTTGGCCAGAGTGAGGAGAAAAAGCTCTTTTATTTGTCAGGAAGAAACCGCCGGCCGGAGCAGGCTCAGGGAGGGCCAGCTGTCTGCCTTGACCAGCTTGATGCAAAAATGTTTGCCAGCAGCAGAATTCAGAAGTCAAAAGAAAACTGTGACATATAACAGTCCATTTTAAGCACCTTGCAAAATTACATCCTCTTATGTGTTTGCCAGTCGTACGGGTTGGATGATCAATTCAGAAAAAATGTTGTGCTATGACATAATTGCTCTTGTGTGCGCGGTGAACTATGAAAATGCCATTTTCAGGCTTTATGTAAAGTTACACATACATATTTGAAAGAAATGAGTATAAGCATTGACTCACATAGTCATGACTCACAAAACTACAGTCCAGCAGGACTTAAAAGCACGGTATTTCCTCAACCAGGGTGAAGAGCAGCGCTAGCACTGCGCGCTCAAGTATGATAAACCTGTATGTGTGTGCTTGTGTCATCGCATGATCACATATGTTCATCCTTTCTAACTTAATGCATGAAGTAATGTGCACGCATGCATGCTAACTCAAAGAAACAGTGTGTTCTAAAGTGCACGACCACCTGCTTGTCTGCAAATTTGTGCACGCGTGCGTGGATGCCAGAGCAGCCGCGGCATATGCTCCACACGGCAGACGGTCCGCTCCAGCAGCTCCTAAGAAACAACAGAAAGCGAACCGGTCTATCTTCAGGGAGGGAACCGGAGAGCATTCCCACGGAGCCTCATTAGGGAATCTGGCAGTGAGGAGGAGGAGGAAGAGGCGACAAAGGCAGGTGGCAGAGGAGGGCTAGAACAGGATGCATGGGTATCATGCAGGGAAAGAACAGTGGTAGAGAAAAATGCGTCTCTGGGGATAATCAGGTGATGAGCATCCAGTGCTGCTTTTTGCTGCATTAAAAGCTTCTGGGCTTTTGGTTGGCCAAGTGGGAGAGGGTAACTGGAGGAAGATGGTTAAAAGCACACCTCTGGGCCTTTGCCACTTTACATTTCTTATATTTTTAACTCCCTTTCTCCGTTCGTGCCCCATTTACTGCCTATTTTCCTGGCGTTCCTCTGTTTTGAAGCCCTGTGATTTGATGGCTTGCTCGCCACTGTGGGATACTTCCTGATGCCCAGGCTCTCTGCTAGAGCAGCATCTTGCAAGCAGTAGGGCGTCACTCCTTAAAGGGGCAGAGGAGATCAAACTGAAAGCCTAAGACCACGGCTGCTGGAAGAAAGATGGGAGGCAAACGTGCACCTTTGATGCATTAGGATTTTTTTTTTTAATACTTAAAATTTTTATCATGTGACAGCAAAAACTTGACCTCACATGCGTCACGCTTTGCCAAAAAATAATTGAGGGGAAAATGCGGAAAAAGTTTTAAAGAAGGCGGCACAATCTGGGAATGATTTGAAATGTAATAAATTTCTTTGTTATATCACAAACAAAACAGGAAAGGCTTCTCTGAGGGGAGCTGTAATCAGCCAGCAACTTCCTCTTCAGCCTTATTAACTGATAGCTGCCTTCATGGAATATGAGATCTCGGTATTTCAAAGCCTTCGTCCGCCAGGAACAAGAATTGAAGCTGAAGGGCTGTGACACATTTTGCTGTGTATTTGCACATTACAAAAGAGAAAACTGCAGTTTTAAAAAGGCCAACTCTATTTGGCTTATTGGCTACATAAACATTGAATCATATGTACAGCACTCTTGTGGATGTGCTTTGAGCAGCTGGTGACGGATGTTCCAGGTGCAAATTTGGGTCCAGGTCCAAACGTAAATGCTGCAAAATATTCTGAAAGAATCCTCGCAGACGGCATGCAAAATGCTTTTCAGAAAACTCAAAGTTTAGCAAAAAACGCTTGTGTCGTCACCTCAACCCGAAGAAAAACGTTTTATCTGTTCATTTCCAAAAGGATGGAACAATTAATAGCGAGGTGGTGTAGAGTGCATTTTTTTTTTCTCGTTGTTTAATATGTTTGGGGTGAATTCATACCACAGCAAACGCGGTGCCCTCCTCATCATCGTCTTACAAGCTTCAACCTTTTTGGTGTTAAGTGCTCTTCAGCTTTGGAGATTTCTCCATCCAGGACCAGAGAGCCCTCGGCAAAATAGATTTATTCTCTCTGTTCACGCTGGCTTTTGTGCATGTAGAAGCACTTCAGGGAGGACATTGTGTATTTTAGAGAAACACTAGAGGAAACCGCAGGGAAGCCTGTCTCTTAATGTTATGAGAAACTGGCTGCCGCTGCTGCTGTTAGCTATTCCTCCCAGACCTGAACAGCATGAGGCCAGATGCCTTGTGTGCGTGCTGTGTATTTCTGTGTGTGTGTGTCTCTGTTCAGAGCTGGCCTGGACTCTGCATGTGTGTGTCTGTGTGTGTCTGTGTGTGTGTGTGGTTGGATATTTCTACTTTGGAAGTCCTGGTGGGCTGAAAAAGGCTGTTTGTGCTTGCATGCGCCTGTGAAAGCGCGAGAAACCAACCACACTTCTATAAAGCGAGGGGAAGCTCTTTGCCTCGCAGCCCATCAACCAGTGCCAACCTTTTCACACACATACACACAGAGAGACACACAAAGTCGGACTAATCCTCTAAAGGCAAAGTGGCCAGTGAGGCGCAGTCTGGGTAAACATGGTCAGTATCCTGGAAGGACACATCCCGGTCTCTGCTTCCTCCATCTCCCACTCTGTACTATTTGCCTCTCTCGCTTTTTCAAAAGCCTAAAAACAAGATATGTGCTTTCCAGAGAGGTCATTTATGGGTAGAAAAATGCCACTGTTCATGCCCTTCACTTGCTCTGTCTTAAAATAGTTGGGAAACAAGACATGAACAACCTGGATGAGCTTCTTATTGTCCGGTCAATAGGAACCAGGCACAGTACAAGAAACAGAGCCACCTGTCTCACATGGATGTAAATGGAAGGTGCGAGATGGACAATCACAGTAAAACAATAGTGGATGTTATTGCCAGGAGGAAGAAAAATCGCCTGCGCAAAAATAAGCAGCCCGTCCAGAAAGGAAAGCGGGTGATTGCTCCTCTCGCGGCCCTGCCAAAGCGCTTTCTTTGAATTGCTCGCTTCAATCTGCAACTGTTTTCCTGTGGAAAAGGTTGGAAATGTCAGGCTTCAGATTGATTATTCGTGTGGGCGTTGGAGTGAAGGAGAGGATGCAACACATAACAAGAAGACAGGTTTCTGTTATGCTGCAAAAAAGATGCTTTTTGTGTGAGTGATTTTAATGATTTTACGTCACGTTAAGTGTTGGAGGGGGTGTTGCTGACGTACTGACCTCTGGTAAGACCGCCGATGCTGGAACAGAATTTTGGCGACAGTTCTCGCACAGTATGTTTGTGTAACGCTGTCTCGACGTGTCATCAAAGAGGCCGGTAATACTGATGAACTCAGAGAACATTGCACCCAATTCTGCACTTTCCCCGAGCCCCATGAACTCTTTTAGTGTCTTGCAGCTTTTTGTTTGGCTTTACAACCTGCAGTTAAGTGTTATCGTTCACTCGAACAGTTATGTAACGAGCAGCTCCCCAGCAGAGCCCTGGAGCGGTAAAGAGTCGCGTCAGCAGGGTTAATCTAGACTTGGGATAGTCCCCAATTGGTAGTCAATAAATGCATTGATCTACAATCGGTTTTATACCATAGTAAAGTGTATGTAGTCATATCAAAATATTCAAGGATTAGTGTTAACAGCAAATGTTACCTTACCTGCTTCTTGGCATGTTTAAGCTGCAGCCAGACCATGCTGCTGCTGGTAGTTAGTATTTTCAGTGGATGCTAATCAATAATAGTCACAGCTTAATAGTTATTGTTACATTCTGAATCAATTGTGGCGAAATGATTTATTTTCTACCTCATGTTTTTCTTTGTGTTTTCAGAATAACGCAGACTGAAAGTCATTTTAATGACATGTTAATTTTCTCAGATAGGAAAGAATGCGACTGACAGCATAAAGGTTCAGCGCACTAGCATGAGGATCAGCGTGTTTGCTTAGGAAGGTAAATGCGTTAGAGATGAGGCGTGTTTTATTACCCAACTTCAATTATGGAACTTAATTAGTTGTTGTTTATAAACAAAAGCATAAGTGTCATCAGTTACTATAAATTTTTGTATTCTTGGTATATAGTGATATTGTAATAGATGATTAGTGCGATAACAATCATAATACAGTTGCGTGAAAGCTCCTCACTGTGAGTGAAGATACAAGGTCTCCTTCACAAACAGTCGTAACAACAAATCCAATCTGCCTCGCCCAGCTGAACATGGGCATTTTAAAGAATATAACAAAGGCAAAGTGGTGAAAGCTAAAGCTATCCCGAGCCCAGAGCTAGCCACAAGCCAGCAGCCTCGGTATGAGCAAAATAAAAATAATGGCCTAAGTCATACTAAAAAAAATTGAAAAGAAAATTGCAATTGGCGCATTATTTAGTTTCAGTGCTTATATTTCTTCACCAAACCTATTTTTATAACGTAAATGATTTCATGAGAACATAATTCACTCCTTGTATAATAATGTGCCAATATTATTATTATTACTTCCATTATTAGTTCTGCCTCTGCGTGCGCGTCATTCTGTCTGTAAACACGACGGCTCAAAAATGAATTCTGATAAAACTTTGTAAGGGTTCTAGAGTGGGGTCTTTCTTTGAGTTGACCCCCAAAAAACATCTTATCTTGAAAGGAAGTATTGCCAAGTGGAAGGGAATGAATCTTCTTCCGATTGAAAGCGATAACCAAAGACCAAAGAACTAACAAATGTCCGAATGGTAAAATATCCCGTTAGTCTTATTTATTTCTGTTTCCGCTGGCACTTGGCGGTAATAATCCACTAAGCTTGTACTTGTCACAGAATTGGGGCCATCCCAGCTTAAAGCGATGTACGATAGCTTTTAGCCACAGCGGATGAAAGCAAATTAAAACTGATGGATGTAAATGAGAGGGAGAAACAGCGAGAAGGATCACTTTTCTCAGAAACCTCCCCGTTGATTATGTTTATTTTTGTATTCCTGTGTGCGATAATCGCGTGTTTGCACGTCAGCTCCCCTTTTTTGTGTTCTCTTTATGTGGGTGTGCGTGTCGAGCAGCAAAGCTTTTGTATGTAAACCAGTCTCTGCATCACATTTATCTGTGTTTATTCTCATGCTCGCTGACAGCCAACAGCTCTCAAACAGTCCAACAAGGGATTGACTCTGAAACAGCCTTTTGATCTCGCCGTGTTCCCCCCTCTGAACTCTCCCTCTCTGTCTCTCCCCATCCTTTCTTTCCTTCCCTTAAATCGGCAGAGCCTCACCCTTTCATCCCATCAATATTTAAAGCCATCATCCGTGCATCCCCTGAGCTGGCTGTTGCTCTCTCTTTTTATGTTTCCCCGTGCACAACAGCATGTGTTGTTAAATGTGTACATGTGTGCTTTTATATATGTGCCTCTGAGCTGAGGGCTGTATCGGTGCTGACAGGTAGTGTTGGCAAGTCCAAATGTGTCGCCATGCTCGGCTGTCTAATGCAGAGGCTGACAGCACAGTGACACTAGAGAGACCTTTAGATAAGTGTGAGTTTGTGTGAATGTCAAAAGATTTTTTTTTTTTTTTATTAAGTTAAAGTCAGTTTGACTCCTCTTTGTGTGTTTTTATGTCTCTTTACTTTCCTTCTTGGTCTGCACCTCTGTGGCCCTCAGTCTGCCTTCAAACATTCATAAAGCGGTCTTAAAGTGACTTGTTGCTTTTTTATTTTATTTCACCTGCCAAGTCTCCAAAAGCTCTTTCAAAGCCTCGATCAAAACTCGGCGTACGCTATTAGAATTCAGAATATGTGCTCAGACGTGCTGTGAGCGTCGGCGCTTTGATGTTCTGTGCAGTTAAGAGAGGTTTTTTTTTGTTTTTTCAAAAAACATTTTTAAAATTAAAACGCAGTAGCATGGCAATTAATATTTTTTCCCTGAAATCAAACTCAGTTTTTGAGTGTTTCATAGGGAACGATGTAGGATGTCAGCCTCGGTCTGTACTTCTTCTTTATAGAGCTATGTAAGGTTAACGTTTAGCCAAACCCAACACAAGTTGCTTCACTTTGTTAGTGTTCAACTTGTGAAACCTCAGGGAACTTCTGGGAAACAAGCATTTGGAGAGCTCAACGTTGGCCACATTATTCGTAATCCTACGAACAGATGATCCTCAAGGGACAGGATTTATCGTACTGGAGGTTTTCTGCTTTCCATTTGGGTACAGGCAGGTAAACGGTCCATTTGGAGGGCAAAAGAGTGATTGCATTTGGCATCGTTTGGCTTTTTATTAGCATTTTTATCTGTATTTATAAATAATGACCAGTACAAGGAAAAGGACGTCTTGGCCCGGGTTTCCTCGGGCTGCAGTGATGGCCTCTAAATATTGGCTGTTGTCCCTAGGGACCAAGCTATCAGATTATAAACACACCCGTCAGAAAAGGGTAGCGGGTCTTTATTGTGAGTTTATCAGAATTATTTTTTAGAAGACGGTAATGTAACAAGAAAAGTTAAATAATCAGTGGCAACATGTTTTCATTCCTACTAACTACCAGCACGGTAAGAATTTCACTGTGCCCTGTTTGTGCGTAGAAGTCAACTTTATATGTAGTTAGCACAAATATGGGCGTCGGCATTATGATGTCACCTGTTGGTTTTTCGACTCCAAATTTTAAAGCTTTATCACCATGTTGCTTTTTATCTTTGGAGCCAGTTGTTACTGTATATGGATGAGAGAGTAGAGTACTAATTTATCAGCAATAGCTATCAAGCTTGGCCAGCAAGGTGCATTCATAAACTTTACAGGTGCAATGCACATGACACGCACTTTGGCCACTTGGTGCTAAGTAACAGACTAGCAAAACTAAAGCACAAACCTTTGTGGTGGGCTGTCCTGCATAGGAAGCCTTAAGAATAGTCAGATGATTTATTAAAAATGCTACACACACACACACACACACACACACAGACTGAAACTGTATCTTGTATCAGGCTTTAAATGTGCATTTTTAATGCTGTAAAGTTTGCCATTTTAATATGGGAGCCTATGGAGATTGGAGCCAGCCTCAAGTGGCACCGAGAGGAACTGCAACCTTTTCCATCTTTCCGCTCCAGAAGTTGCCCCTCGGTAGTTAGTCTGCAGCCGCAATAATTTTTTAATTGACTACTTCATTAAAATAACAGAACTTTGTGGAAACATTGCTCAAAGTTCCGATAAAGGAAAGGAGCATGTTCTCCAGGCGGGGGGTGTTCACCACATCAAACAAGAACAGAGTCTTGAAGGTGATGCATTTAACATATGTTGATGTTCAGCTAGCCAAAATGCTTAGTAAAGTTAAATGAGAAGGTTAAAACCTAGATCTCAGTCTTTTAAGCATCTCATCTGAAACAAAGCGAACCACAAAAACATCACATTACACTAGTAAATTAAATCAACCGCACCTTAAGCAGTTTAGCCCATTTCCAAGCATATCTTTTATTTCCTGCACGCTGTCTGCTTGTGTGACTGTGGTCTGACCTTGTTTGAAAGCCTGTTACTCACTGTGGGCCATTGTCAGTCTAATCCCAGCCAGCTTTATTTGTGGGAGCATGTGTATGGCCTCCGTCTAGGCTTAACGTGACTTAATGCCGCTGAGAGCCAAGCCACTTCTCTGCTTTTGATCCACGGTGGGAGCGACTGCACGGTTAAGACACTCAAAGACCACACCGTCATCTGTGAGAAGCCCCCCGCCCTCCCCAAACCACCACCTCCTGGTTTAGTCTCCTCTGTTTCCGACCAGGCTTGCATGTTTTAATTCACCGGATGGTACAAACCCTGCTCCCTATAGCCCTCCTTACTGCTTTTCCCCCCATTTCCCTTTTTATTTATTTCTTTTTTGCACAGTGACATAGCTCCACAAAACCTTTCACATGCTGGTAATGCCATGTCTCAGTGTCTGAGTGTGCTGAACCGGCGCGGCTAATGCTATGTGGTCGGGTGGTTTTCATGACATAAGCAGACAGTGACAGAGAGATCTATAATTTTCTCCCTCCTGCGCTCGTTTTTTGAGACTTCCTCTCTGTTTCCATTCCGTCGACACAAACCGCAGCCAGGGGCGATGAGGGAATACCCTGTGTTTACCCCCCCGCTTTCACAAAGATGGTGCGGCTGGATTTACTGCTGTTGTCTATGTGTTTCTGTGTATGCTGAATTTGCTATTTTTTTACTCTATAAGGGCTTTTTCTCAATAAAGAATTTTATTTTTCATGTCCACGACATCCACTCACAGTGCTGTCTGCACTTACTGAGCGTAGCATTACAGCCGGAGTCTTTCACTCTCTGTCTCTGATGGAAATGCCAGAAGTGAAGTTAGGAAAGGAAACGCTGTCATCATCTCAAATTACTGCTCAACTCCCTCTATACCAGCACCAGCGCGTGCTTTCTCTATTTTCATCTGCATTCCTCTTTAATTTCATCTCCCCGTTTCTCATATTTCCTCTCACTCCACTGTCACTCCCACTTGCATACAAGCATATATATATATATATATATATTCATTCCCTATTTGCCCTACCTCATTGCTTTCTCTGTTTTTGCTCTATGACACACATCCTCAACGCAAACATACATCCTTTATTTATCTTTCTCACTCTGACTCACATTTATATCCTGTCTCTCTTTTCCCATACTCTCCTCATCTTTCTTTTTTTATTTGTCCCTCTGCGCGTATATCTCTTCGGACTTGGCACGCCGACCACAGAGACCTTTTCAGTCTGTTTACTTCAGCTAAGCTCTAGAATTTTTATTTTTTATTTTCTCTTAGTTTCCCCCCTTCAGTCATGCTGCCCAGCTTAACCCCCATCCACACGATTAGTCATTCAGTGTTTTACTGCGCCACGTTTTTTTTTAAAAATGCTTCCAAGTTCCCCTCATATTGGCCGCTCTCGCCATTGCCAAGCGGCTGAGGTTATGATGATGTGATGATGCAGGTTTTTCCAGCGTTCCTGCCTCACGAGTCGCTCACGTGGGAAGGGGTTAAGACTGAAGAAAAAAACATGCATGCGGAGGGGCATTCTTCCAGGTTCCAGATTTACACAGATTGATGGGGTAAGGGTATTATGTATAGCTACTAAAATCCATAAACGTGTGAGCAGCACAAATCTACACGGCCGCAGCATGAAGCTCATTTTATGATGCTTTTATCTGTGAACACACAGGTGAGGTGCTGTTCTTCTGTGCTCTGTGCATGTGTGTTTATTTCCTCTCTGGAACGGGCTGTTCTGTGTGTGTTGACATGTGCAGTCAGCCTTCAGCTTGTGTGTTTACCCGGGACCACAGAGCATGACTCTATCCATAGGCTGACATGCACATGTAGCTAGAGTTGGATGCAGGGGCAAAACAGGGACTGAGTTCCTGAGCTGGTGGTGGGTTTGTGTGTGCGTTAGTGTGCTGGAAAATATAGAGAAGAGAAACTTGAGAATTTCCCATGGCCTCCAATCTATATTAGTCTTACTAGTCTAACTTGGGCTATGGTTTAACTACATATTGTTTACTTGATTTATACTTGACTCTTACAAAAGTGTTGCATGTGAAAAATGCAAAATAACTCTTTCATGAAAGTATGAGACATGCATTACATGTAAAACTTGAAAGTATGAGACATGCATTACATGTAAAACATGAAAGTATGAGACATGCATTACATGTAAAACATGAAAGTATGAGACATGCATTACATGTAAAACATGAAAGTATGAGACATGCATTACATGAAAGTATGAGACATGCATTACATGAAAGTATGAGACATGCATTACATGTAAAACATAAAAATGTAGCATGCATTTTTGATTTTTCCTACATGGTTATTGGATCAGAGGGAAAGCAGGTGGACGCGTCCTACTTTAGCCTCGGTAACCCCCACCCACCACTGCCCCCCCTCCTCCACAAAGCCCAGGCCCCCTTGTTTGGAGTGGCAAGGGTCAAAGGTCAGGCCAGGAAAAGGCGCCTCACTCAGTCAGAGACATTCCGGCATTCCTCTGGTCTAAATCGGAGCAACCGCAGCCTCTCTCCGGAGATCAATGGGCCACCATGTTATTTAAATACAAGCTGAGCGTGGGGAGGGGGGGGCCAGGTGGCTCTGTGGGTGGTGTGAGCAACAGCCGCACTTCTGATGGGAGCGACAAAAGCGGCGTCTTTTTTATCTTGAAATTTGACCCTCAGCCCACCCCATCCACACAAACCTTTAAATTTATTTCAGTCCCAGCTGAGCTTTAAAGACAGCTGATGAATAATTCACTACGATCCACACGGCGCCCAATAAAGTCCCAATCAGGCAAAAGCACTGCTTAGTTCTTATGCATTTATTGAGATGAACCTTTAACCTGCCATATCTGTCGATTCTTACCTGTAACTGGAGATACTGATCAGATTATTTTTTTATGAGCGTGCAGGTGTCATAAGAGGGTTTCCACAGGTTAAAGTGGAAAGTCAGCAGGCACGGCGGGCACAGGGACTCGAAAGCAGTAGAAAACTGAACTTCAGGAAGCTGATAATCTTGTAAACAACACTGTAAAGCCCCTTTTAATCTGATTGCATTTGAGCACGTCTAAATAGGCACCCTGCTCACCTTTCCATAAAAGTTGTGATTGCGACATTTATGTATCACTTTCAGCACGGGAGTCTTGCCTACCCAGCTGCAGTAGCAGGTAGGCACTTGCAGGAGCAATGCTTTCAATCTGCTCTCTCCTCTGCTGTGTTCAGCCATAGCATCGCCGCTCATATAAACTGTGAAGCTCTGCTTTCAAAGTGGAGGTGCTGATGAAACGTTAATGCACATCACTTCACATGCAACAGAGGGTTTTTATTACACGGGAGCTTTAATCGGTATGCTCAACAACTACGATGAAAAATGTCAGAAAATATTAATTAGGTTTATTTAGTCTGAATTTTTATGATGCAAAAAAGTTGTAAAATCTGACATTAATTTCTTCTAATTTAAAAAATATTGTTGATTTTTTTCCCCCCATGTCATGTGGGTTGTGCAACTCCACACAGCAGGTTATTTCAGGTCTCATTAAAAAATAAAATAAAATAAAAACATTTTAAACATTTAGCTCCAGTTACAGTCACATCTTGCTCCCATGCTGGTGGTTAACTGTGGAATAGTGAAGCACTGCAGGGGAAAAAAGGAGGAAAAGGAGCGAGATGTGCGCCCTCACAGTGTTTACGCGTGGAGGTCAGAGCAGGAGAGCTGAATGATTTATAAAGATTGATGGCTCGCCGTGGCCCGCTAAAGCAGCCGTGCATCGTTGCTGGAGAATGTCACCTGGTCCTGGAGGACCTTGCAGAGCCTGACTGATGATCCCGTATTTCTGATTTTCTGTGGATGCATGTTGCATATTTTGTAAATTTGATATGGTCCCATTTGGACTGCTGGCGAATATGATATGTGATACGGCTTGAAAGCTTCAGAGCAGCCTCTTAATGGGCCTGGACTGTTTTGTCAGCTGCTGTTGCTAATAAACTCAATAATAAAGTCAAACGGAATTATTTTTTGGTGCTGTTTGTGTGCAGTCAGTTCATCTACATAATTTGGCACGTTTTTCTATATCTGGCTTCTCAAATGTGAGATTTTGGATAATTTTGCTTGTTTGTGTTAGTGCTTAAATAAATCTTTGGATTTTGGTAGTGCTGATCTTTTTTTTCTTCCTTTTTTTGCTGTTGAATGGTATTTTATAGAAGATCTATTCTTTGATTAACTGGAGAAAAAAAATGATCTGCATTAGCAGCTAAACTGTAGTTCTGCACAGGCCCCAGCATGGAAACATTTTTAACCACAGAGATCAAACTCAGGGGCTCTGAAACATTTGATAAACTCAACCAACCAAGACAGGCCATATGTTGCTCCTGCTGTCTTCCACTTGGCTTTATTAGCAATGTTCTTTTGGATGAGTTGCACTGTGAATTTTTGCCTGGGTCCAGACCTTTAAATCCATCCGCTCCACTGAGTTGACTGATTCGACTGGCATCGTGACATGAGACAGCGTTTTCTTGGTTGGGACAGTCCAATGAGTACCGCAGGAGGACCAACTATGAGCCAGTCTGCTTGCAGCATTTTTAAGCTGTATGCATGAACAAAATAGGAAGTAGTAACAACAGAAGACTGATTGGCACCAATTATAGACGAGTCTGGCATGTGTTCTTATTTTAACTTTGCTCCACTCTTAAACGCCGGGCAAAAGCATTTTACTTGTGTGATTCAAAGTGTAAAGAACAGATATGGAAGTCTTTCAGTCGGGGACTGGTTCGGAAAAATCAAATCCCTTTCCCCGTGGAAATCAATACGAGTGGACGCGACGTCGCTCTCAGAATGGAGACCGACTGTAATGAGTTGATGAGTCTGTCTGATATCGGGCAACTGAGAATTAAGACACTGTGACACTGCAGTCACTGACAGTTAATCCCAAACACTTCTGATCACTCATCCATCTCCAAGAGAAAAATGTATCTACATAATTAAAAGGAAAATGATCAAATCAGCAGCTCATGTTAATGCATGAAGATCGTGTCTCTAAAGTGGCTGTGATCATTAATATTAACAATCACAGCAATTCACCCTAATTCAAAAGAACAATTGTGCTTTTGCATCAGATATTGGGGATGATTATTTTGACCTACAGCAGGAAACTTGATGTTTCACTCTTAAGCATTTATTGTGGAAGCTAGTCATGATTGGAGGCAATTTTCCCGCCTTATGAAAGCACAGAAACATGCTGTTGGATAAGAAGGGGAGAAGCTGCCATATGAAGCTGTATGATAGAGCATGGAAACGGAATCCAGTGATGAGTGACTCGGTTCCTGTCCATTTGATTTTCTTTGTGCTGGCAGGCATTTGCTTGAGTTCTTTTTGTTTGTTTATTTTTATATATTTATTTTAAGGCAGATGCATTCATCTGTTGGCTGTACTGGTGCTGATGCTGAGTGTGATCGCGCGACCTGTGACGTTGATCTGTTGCGGGTGCAAGAAGCAGATAGCTCAGTGAGGCATTTCATGTCAGAGGGAGTTAATGCACGGGCGTACGGGTGAGGGATGAATTAAGTTTAACAGAGAGCGTCGTTCAAACCAGGCGTGTAGAAGGGCTAATTTCATCGTAAAAGGAAGGGAGGGGAGTTTTGAGCAGACAGGATGGACTTCACTCCTCCTCACTCCCATCAGGTGAGGCTACGCGGGAGGTTATGGATCTCTTTAACAGTTAGACCGCCTTTTCTGAATCTCTTGTCCTTCTTCCCTCACTCAGTTTTTCTCTTAACACACACACACACACACACACACACACACACGCACACACGCGCGCTGGCACCTTGGGGAATGAAGATGGATGATGAGCACCTTGCTAAGTAGGCCTGCAAGAAGTTTAGGAGATAATGCGGGTGCGCACATGCGCCGCCGTTTCCAGCTGCTTTCTTAGTTTACAAATATTGTGCAAAGCACAAACACATTTTTACGAACATTCACGGTGCGTTGTCGTGCTTGTCATGTGAAATAGATGTGTTCAGCTTTGTATCGCTGCTCTATGGTCGCATTAAACCATTTGGCTCATTATAGCCGGAAGCCTTAAGCGCACTGGCGTCCTGTAGAGAAAGAAAACACCGATACAAAGCTTATTAGACGGGCAGGAGGAGGAGAATCATAGCGGCTGGCAGAGCCATAAACAGGAAGAACCGCTGTAATGTACACACACACTCATGCAAACAAGGAGAGAACACGTGCACACACAAACAAGAACCCACGAACAAATGCAGGATTTTTGAATTAATTGATATTAGAATTTAAAATCTGATAGTGACGTAAGTCCTGTGAGTATAAAGGGAACTATAGGAATTAAATGGGTAGTGAGGGAAACTGCTTGAGATGAATGATTGAAGCAGCAGCCAATGGGAGCAAAGGATGCTCCCTATGACCAACTGTCAGATATGACACCCATATATTGGTGTCAGTAATCACTCTACAGTTTGAGTCAAATACAGCACAAATACATTAATACAGACACAAGGAAAACAGGCTGATATCGGGCTCAGCACTCAAACTAATAGGCGGACCGTGGATGGGCTCGTTTCTTTGCCAGTGTCGCGGCAGGCTCTCTCCGAATTTTTCCCTTTGAGTTCAATTCGAGGGAAAGAGGTGTGCAATGTGTCAAGATACATAATTGGTAACAGAAGATGAAATGAAAAGTTTGTACATCTGAAAAGGGTGAAAAAAAGTAAGCCCCAAATGTAAAATAATGCAGACTACAGAACCAGAACAAAAAGATGAACAGTACTGAGTAATAATAAAATGAAGCTGCTTCGTCTGGGCAAATACATCAACATGATAAAATTGCCGTGAGATCAATGCATCAGGCGAGCTCTAATAAGCACTCGCAAAACAAATACGTAATTGCATCATATCCTGTATACACGCACACGCACACACACACACACACACACACACACACACACACACACACACAGGGAGCGAGACACAGATAAAAATCGCGAGAGGCTCGTGGTA
>VUQK01010036.1:5200-20344 GCA_015106715.1 Bujurquina vittata | reverse complement strand
ATAATATCCCCTATACACACACACGCACACACACACACACACACACACACACACACACACACACACACACGGGAAGCGAGGCAGTTATTAATCACGTCAGGGGCTTGTTGTACTGACAGAGCTCCGCAGAGAGAAATGCTTCATTAATATCAGCCCTCAAGCCCTGTAGCAGGATTAACCGTGCACACACACAAATTAAGCAGCTGTAGACATACTGTGCATGTATGTAAAGCAACACGCACACATCCCACACTGATGTGTTTTTTTTTGTTTTTGTTTTTTTTTACCTCACATGTACATGAATCTTGACCTGACTAGTATCAATCAAAAATGTTTGCATTGATAATCATCTCTTTCACACCACACACACACACACACACGCACACACAGAGGTGTAAGGGCTCTGTGACTGTGGCTGACTTATTTATTTATTCGCCCGCTTCCTCTATCCAGGTCAGGTCATCTCCGACAGCTTAATGCACACAAGACACTGCTTTGAAAACATCAACCAGCCTCTCCCTCTCTGGGTATTTGAGGACTGACAGCTAAACAGAGAACACACACACACACACACACACAGAGCGTCAGGTGGTCATGGTGGTGCTGTCTGTTGCCACTGCTGAGGCAGGGTAATGTGGCGAAGCTTTGATTTCCTCTGATTCGGTACTCGCTGGAGTGGAAGCTCTCTTCTTTCCGAAGACAGTTTGTCTGCTGCTGCTATTTGATGTTTTTATAGCAACTCCCGGTCTCTCTGAGGAACTTCCTAAGTGACCCCCTGCAGGATGCAAGGATGCAAGTAACACACAGAGTCGCAACCACACAAAATCCAAAAGGAAGCGTCTTGATTGGATAAACCAGAGGAAGTGACCAGCTTACCTTCCTGCTTCCACAGGCTATTGTGTTCCGAAGAGGCAGGAATGTGTGTACACGCCGGCATAAACACTTACAGCTGCACATGAGATCAGCACATCCCTCTTTCTCATCCTGCTCGCGGATAAACATGTGAAGTAGAAAATAATTAAGCGCCGTACACGATCCTGCATTCAAAAGAATTTTTTATGAACTCTAGTGATAGAAAAAGTAGAAACTTTGCAGTCAACTGGAGCGGCAGAAGATGGATGTTAACGAGCTGATTAGAGCCATTTATCCTTCGCTGTTATCTGTTTTAGCTACTTTAACCAGTCACCTGTTGTACTATTTGAACCGTTTCTGTTGCTCTTGGCTATTTCAAACATCAGCTGATTCTTCTGCAGCCACATATCCACTGGAATATCTAAATATTTAACCAGTTCTTAAAGAAAATCTAACTTTATCCATTGCATTTTAATGGGTTCTGCACTGCTTTTAGCTGCAAACATGCTGTTTATTTTTAACAACATTCATTTTTACTTATATAGCACCAAATCCTCAAGGAGCTTTGTATTGTGGGTAAAGACCCTACAATAATTGAAGAGAAAACCCAACAGACCCCCTATGAGCAGCATTTGGCGACAGTGGGAAGGAAAAACTCCCTTTTAACAGGAAGGACCCTCCAGCAGAACCAGGCTCAGGGAGGGGCAGCCGTCTGCTGAGACCGGTTGGGGCCGAGTGGAGAGAGAGAGGACAAAAGACATGCTGTGGAAGAGAGCCAGAGATTAATAATAATCAATAATTAATAAATACAGAGTGTAGTATAAACCAAGTAAATAAGGTGATGGAAAAGAGGCAATGCATTATGGGAACCCCCCAGCAGCCTGTGCCTACCTGCTATTTATCAGTTGCTCCGCAGCTCACTGTTTCTTGCTCGGGCTGCTTTCTGTTTTCCCCAGACTCAGTATTAATGTGGCATTCAGGTGTTACAGCTTGCACAACGTGTGGGTATTACTGTGATTGTTTTGTTTTTTCCCCTTCCTTTTAAATTAAATAGTAATTTCCATTTCTCTAAATGAATGGAGCTAGGCCATAATCCTTCTCTATATCCCCCACACAAGTGTCCCTTGGATCCCTGCTTCTGACCACACTCACTGTCTGACTCTGTCACTCATTTACTCTTAATTATTATCTGATTTTAGACTTGCACCTATCTAACAGGAACTATCAGACTTGTGAGGAACTCAAAACTTCCCCACAGGTGTTACTGTATCTCATAAAGTGAGGATGTTGTGGGGTTTTTGGTATGTGTGAAGATCACACGGTGCTTTCAGTTGATCTATAGCTTAACAACTGCCTCCATGCTGAGAAAATTAAGTCAAAGGTCAGAAGTTAAACGGGAAGAGAAGCTGTAAAGCGTAAGACAAGAAGTGTAGGTGTTTTGCCGTCCCGGCTCACTTTACGAGATAAGAATAAAGTAGCGGAACCTTTAATGCTGTAATTTCACCCTAACCATTTAGATAAAAGGAAAAGTAAATGTGCTAACAGGAAGGTGAACGAGAAAAGTGGTTAACTGGCAGTCTTGTTGTTTATACTGATGCAGATATCAAAGTCAAATTAAACAAAGCCCCAAAACTGGATTGTTGTGTGAAGTTGTGAAGTTTAATAGTTAAACTATGAAAAAATTATAAAAACAAACGAGGGAAGAAATTCATTTTAATTTAGCACAAGTAAAGCAGAAGTTCTAACTGCGTGTGTGCACTCCCCAGCAGGTTATTGACACATTATCATCAGTGGTCTGACAGCAGCGCTGCAAACCTGCTGCGATATTTGAGCCCCAAACGCAGTGGAAACAGGAAGCATCAGACTGAACGACTCTGACCACTGATTTGTAATTTAATTGAGGCAGTCTGTGCTTTAAATCGGAAAGGCGCCCATTTTTGACCACTTTACAGGAGCATGTATGCTAAAGGGGAGACGATCTCTCAAAAGGGCTCACAGAATGTAAAATGCTAGAGTCCTGGACAGTTGTATGCTGAATCATTTATAGCAAAAATACATTCACCCGCATCCATCCGTGCACCACTGAGTGTACATGAAAACACACCTTTTGTGCCTTTTGCCACAATTTGGCACCAATATGTTGTGAACTGGTGGGTGAGAGAAGCCCGAGATGTTTTACCTCGGGCAGGAAAACAAGACGCAGTGTCGAGGAGAAGGCACGGATCATTACCGGATTGTGGTTATGATAATTTCACGGTGATGTGCAACTACAGTGGAAAATACTAATCTCAGTATAATCTAATTATACAGTATCACGGTGGCAAAGGGAACATATTAGGCTGATCTGATAATACTTGCAGTAATTAATTGAAAACATACAAATTGCTTCTAATGAGCCTCTGAGAACACCTGGTAGTTGTTTTTTTGCCCCCCCAGTCGTTCCACTTCATGAGAGGACCACTCTAATCTGGGCGTTACTGGGAGACATGGCTGATGTGCTGAGGATTACTTCCTCTCCAGCTCCTCTCTCTCATTCTGCAGCCCACGCAGAATTTTCTCTGCGGTTTGACACCTGAGTGTGTGCAGGTTTCGTGTCTTACATTATCTAAAGAAAGTGGTGGGTGGAAGGAAGCACACAGCAGCACACCAGCTTTTGAACAGGCACATATGAAGGCACACACACACACAAGCAGGAACAGACACACTTTCTTCATGCCGAGAAGAAGACAAAATGTCAGAGCTGGTTCTGGGAGACAACTGCTGGTGCTGCTGTCGGCATGGAGACCGCTGTGGTGTAGGGTTGCAGCAGAAGACTGCCGCGCTTAAATTCACTTAAAATGTCAAAACACCTGAGGGGGGTGAGGGCTGTGCCTGGACCTGACAACTATCAACCTTTCTGTGCCTCACGCGCTCTGACAAAAACTGGTTGGAAACCTCAGTGATAACTGTGTAACCTTTCCAGTAAGCACTCTGCCCTTTATTTGTTTTCAAATCATATTCTCTTTTTTTTCTTTTGCTTTACAGCAGCGCGAATTTAGGCAGTGCTCATTCCCCTTCAGGACACTTGAGGTGATTTGTTGGGGCGTATAGCGCGACTAGAGCGTCTCTTTACCTCCACCTTGCTGACGACCAGAGAGCCTAATAAACATTGCATGTGCATGTTTAAAAAGAGCAAGACTATTACGGATCCCATTAGGGCTGCTTTAGGCTCTCTTGCGTCTAATTTATTCCCGGCATGTTAATTGACACAACCTTGCTTGATATTTAGTGGCCATGAATTTCCAACAATGTGCGCTGCACTCAGTGCTGTGGCATTTAACAAAGCCTTAAAGGGGAAGGGGAGTGTGCTGTTCAACCTTCAGCATTCGGTGCAGCTGTTCCCAGCTCTGCGAAGATTTATGGCAAGCCTAATCCAGGAGACTGCTCCACTTGTGTGCAATTTTTGCCTCAGTGGGAATAATGTGTAATTTGTTCTAAGGTTTGGCGCTTTGCCAAACCTTCGGGAGATGCCAGTTGTTTGATTAGTCAGGCAGCGGCCTTCGAGCCAGATGTTGGGCAGTCAGCTGACCAGAAACCAATTCAAAATTTTTGGGCATTCGGAGAATAAAGCTGCATGTCTGGATATTGGAGCTTAACAGAAGAAGCAGTAGATGATTAGTAATTTAGCAAACAAATAAATAATGGATGATTGATTAATCATTCATAGCAAAATATTTTATGGTTTCATTTTGTCAAATGAGTAGATTGACTGCTTTGCTTTGTCTTTGTGTTGGGTTCTGTGAAAATGTGATATGAAATATGTGATTTTTCACCATTTGATGGGACTTTATAGACATTATTAGAACAGATAGGCATCGTTAGTAGAGGAAAAACAAATCTGCTAATAACTGTTAATTGCAGCCCTACCCTGCTGATTAATATATGGGTGCATAATTTTTTGATTAATTAGCTAATCTGTCCAATTAACAGGCAGTCCAAAAGACTGTAAATTTCAAAAACGAATCCACAAATTGATATGCATTTGTGTGAAGACAGCAGTACATTCCACCATTCAGTAGCTTGCAGCAGCACCTTTAGCAGCAATAACTTGAAGTAATAATTTCCTATATGACGTTATCTGTCCAATTGCTGTGGAGGAATTTTGGCCCACGCTTCTTTACAGGGTTGCTTCAGTCCATTGAGGTTTGCTGGGATTCATTTATGCGCAGCTGTCCCACCACAGCATTTTAATCTGGTTGAGGTCTGGACTTTGATTTCTTTTTGTTGTAGATTTGCTGCTGTGCTTGGGCTGCATGGTGCTGTTGCATGACCCAATGTCTGCCAAGCTTTAGCCGGCAGACAGATGTTCTCACATTTGACTCTAGAAGACACTGACATACAGAGAACTTCACGGTTGACTCAGTGGCCTGAAGGTGCCCTCAAGTCTCGTGACTCCAGAACAAGCCAAAATCATCACACCTCCACCACCGTACTTAACAGTCAGTGAGAAAAAAACAAACAGCCTAACGTGGCACTGTACATCTCCACTTGGGCTTGTGTGTCCAGAGGACATGAACTTATAAATTTAACATGCTAACCGAGGCCTGCAGAGTCTGAGTTGTAGCTCTTTCTCTCAGCATTGCACCATCTGACCTTGGGTTGTGTTTGCTTTGACCTCCACTGGGAAGATTGTAGCATTTTGTCGACGCACACCTGAATTTCCCAGATCAGCAAACTGCCAAAACATCTGCTTTTATAGAAGTGGTCACGCTTGCTGATGATCAATTAATCAAGCACATTTGGTTAGCAGCAGTTGTTTGCTACCCTCACAATTCCATTGGAAGCAGTAAGGGTGTGCTTGATTTTTCACAGCACTGGAAAGAGCCCTGTGAAAACTTTCTTTTTTACATCATTGTAAATGAAATCCCTCTGTCTGGAAAGAATGTAGCAAAAATATTCCCGAGGTCCTTCAGGTAACTTTAAATTGCTTATTTTCTTTAACAAACTCTCCAAACCACAAATGACATAAAGCAGAGACCAGCACATTCTCATATTTTAAAACCTGACTGCACAAATAGAGCCACTTATTATATTCTTACACATAATTTCTCCCCTGGCTTTTAGTGGAAATTCATCGCCAGCTTTTTGATTGGCTGCTTGCCTGCTCACCACAACACTGTACCAACAGTTGTTGCATACAGTAAACCAAGTGCGCTCCTAATTTAAATGTACGGATACACTTCCGCCGTGTAGTAGCAACTAAAAATGCAATTTTTTTTCTCTACCATGCTTATTGCCTGTTTTCTGATGGGTTTGCTGTAAGCCACATGAGGCCACGTTAGCCTGCTCAGCAAGCTGACTTTCTTTTTCTTTCTTTCTTCCTGTTTTAACCGCAGGAAATTTTCCCGTCGCCGCAGGCTGTATGAACAGCTGACTGAATGTCTGACTGAACGGCTGCCTGGCTGACTTAAAAGGGACTTTCAGACCATAGGCTGCCGCTAAGTGTCCTCAACTTACAGTAATTGCTAGGCTTAGGGCTCATCAGAAAAAAGGTTGCCATTGCCAGGGCCCAGAAGAAAAAGACAGAATATTTACAGTAAAGAGTGACTGGTGCCTTGAGCCTCTGTTTAGGAGTGTGCGGCTGAGTGCAACGATACAGCCCTTGTGCCACTTTGAAATCTGTTAAATGTAACCATAATTAGTACCCCACGTGGTTAAAAACCAAGGGGACTCTCACACCAAAGAAGTTTTGCATGTGAGTTTCAACACTGCATTTCCCATCATCATCAGATCCTGTTTCACAGGAAATCTGGTACATTGCTCATGACACAAAAGAGACGCTGTCTGCACTGTGTTCGATCAGAGTAATACTGAACGAATGTGCTGCTCTCTTATTGTTGCCCCCATCTGTTTATCTTGCTGAAATGCCTGTGGACTCTTATCAAAAGCAGTTAGAAACCTGTTATCTTATAATCAGCATATGCTTATTTAGTGCCATTGCTCTAAAACCACAGTTTATATTAAGCTGGTGCTATTTTAACCCTCCGAATTCTTAACTACAGGTTTTGTTTTGCAACTGTATTGAATTCCTTGCTGTAAAAAATATATATAATTATGGATAAGATTCAAGCAAGTAACTTTTTTGTATTGTAAAATTGTAATTGGAAAACATCTGATATTCATGCTCCCCAGAGGATCCATTTGAATTACTTTGATAATAATTTTCAGTTTACTCGCTCATCATCTGCAGGTTGGCACCATTTGAATTATTTAGCAGGTTTCCAGAAGCTTTTATAATGTTATATATAATAATCTTGCAAATAAAGGTATAATTGGGCAGAGTGGCTGCATATCGTACACTTGCAATTTATGCTTCTTGCACGTGTGAATTTGGTCAGATTGTTATAGACTGAAACATTTTTTCCTGTGCTCAAGTGGATTTTTGAATAGCTCAAATATGTAGCCAGAGTACTACACTTGATCTCTTTCCCTTAATTACTTGACCCCCAAAAAAGAGGAAAAATCTTCCAGCTAATATGTTTCTGAAATCAGGTTACCACTGAGAGCTCAATCTAATGACATTGCCGTGGCGCATATAATATCACTCTGCTTGTTTGAGCAAGTAGCAACGTCCTCTTTATAATAGGATGGGATGGGATATTTGGTGAAATGTAGATGTAATAAAAAAAAAAAAATCTTGGGAATTTTACTTCTCTTGGTTACCACCTCAGGATTTTTAGATTATCTGTTCAGCCTGCGCTCAGCTTTCCATCCAGCCTGCTCCCAATCCACCCTCGTATTTGACCCGCGCCTCTAGGTTTTGATGTATATTCTCCAAAGGGTAGTACGAGGGGTGAGCCTGTACCCTTGTAAGGCTGCAGAGAGGAAAGGGAGGACATAAAATGATGCGAGGTGTAGAGAACGGTCACCTTTTGTCAAGAGGAGCAGTTGCAAGATGGCCCACCTGCTGGTTTCAGTGCTTCTAATTGGGGTTTTCAGCGGTTCCTGGCTTCCCATAGGGGGCTGTTTCTGTCGGTTCGGTACAAGTGGTAAGAGAGCAGAAAATAGGAGACTGGAAAGCTCAAAGAGAAGGAGGGGTTATGAGTGGAGAAGTCCCGTAGAAGATTAGAGGAGAAAATGAGAGGGTGAAATAGGTGTAGGGTAATTGAAGGTAAGAGGAAAGCAAAGAGGAAAAGGAGAGAATAACAACGTGAGAAGTGTAGCACTGAAGGAATCAGCAGAGAAGACCCTAATATGGCCTCTTCTCTGTCAAGAAGGGGAACCTGTGAAAAGGAGGCGAATGAGAAAAAAGCAGAGGAGAGGCTGTTTCACCCTCAGGAGTGCACGGTGGATTTGTAAAGGCATACTCCTGGCATCAACCTGTTTGAGCCCAACAAGAGAGAGCAGCTTAACTCGCTGTAGGAGAGGTTACAAGTGTTGAACTCACACACTAATCAAGCTTTCTCCTTGTGTCCCCCCCTCTCCCTCTGCCTCCCCGTGCTGCCCGTCATCCACATCGATCTACACCATCTAGGTAAGAAAACTTTTTTTCCTCCTCCTCCTTGTGAGCTTGTGTGTGCATGGTGTGTAAATGCGTGGGAGGCTGGGTGGGGCGTGAGAACTGGCATGGTGGTAAAGTGAACATGCCCAGCATATTAACGATGCCTGGATTCTGCGGACAAGCAGCTCTCAAATGTATAGCTCGTGTGTAAATAAGAGGATTCCTGTCAGAGGGCCAGCGTCATGGACCGCTTTCAGCTGACTGAATAAAGAGACACTTTCTTCTTCTTCTTCTTCTGTTGTCTGCCAGAAAGAGAGATTATGTGCCGAGATGTAACGAAGGAAAGAACAGTAGGAGGAGAGGGGCCCGGGGAGGCACACTGAATGAAAGGACACATTTTCAAGTAAAATTTCTAAAAGTTGCATAGAAACTTGAATTTTATTTCCCACAGAAATAGAATTGATGCTATTGTAGGCCTATAAATTTTAAAGGTTCCCTACATAGAAGCCATGAGGGGTCCATCTCCTGCGGTGACCCCATGGGAAGGGAGTAGCCAAGTAGTAGCTTTGCAGTCAAGCTAATGCTTGCTAACATTAGCCAGAAAAAAGGTTGGGTTCAGACCTTTAATTAATGCCCCTACTGATATTGACCCTATTTTTGCTAGCATTGCTATGCATAGGCTTCTAGGCGCTGGTTTAGCCCCTAGCTTGAGCAGGTGACCCATATGCTGCAAGAATAATGCACTTTTGGGGGTTTTGTCCTTTGTTATTCTGCTAATGGTATGGTCCCTTCACATACAAGCATAGTAGCTGATTGCTAGATTGAGTGTCATTTCCCCACACCCACCAACTGGTTACGGCAATGGCTGCCAGTCCCTGAGCCTGGTTATGCTGGAGGTTTCTTCCTGTTAAAAGCGGGTTTTTCCTTCCCACTGTCGCCAAATGCTTGCTCACTGGGGGTCCTTTACAGTATAAAGTATAGAGTTGACTGTTGTTGTGAATTGGCACTATATAAATTAACTTGAGTTGTAATGGTTTGCACCTGCTCGTGGTCTTTTACTTGACCTAGGAATAAACTGTTCATGCATGGGCAAAGCCATATGAAATGACGTGTGATGTGAGTGCAGTAGTGTTGTTGCATTGAATGTGATTACTGGACTCCATTTCTGACCTAACGTTAGCTAGTGCATCTCACTGTTGTCATTGTAGGACAGCCAACAGACAAAAAATACCTCGTTTTTAAGCTATATATAATGCTGCATAGTGCAGACAAATCCATAAATAAACAGTTTTTAGGGCTTGTGCCACATGCCAACTGTAGATAGGTACTTTAAAATTGTAGAGCTTACAAATATTGAGACAGGAAAGTGTTCCTTTTTTTTGTTTGTTTTAAAAAATAAGCTGACAGAATGACTGTGATTTATGTAATTACATTTTGGTTCGTGTTATTTTGCACTTGCTGCGTCTCTCCCGTCACACTCTTATACAGAAAAGAGAAATATCTGCTCTGCTAGCATTAGAGGGTCCAACTCACAGGTGGGACTGATAGCAAACAGCCCATATTTGATTCACAGTTCAATCAAATAATTTGAAAGGTATTATTGTGGCAATTGCAATATAACCTTCTGAAAATCACCGCTTCCTCGTACAGTGCTTCTCCTGTGAGACCGCGCCCTCGTGTCATTCCCCGCACTGTGCAGCAGCTGACAGTTGACTGTCTGAGCGAGCTGCTGGTTCATCGGGTCACTCTCCATTTTTTCTTATATTTTTAGTGCTTCAGGGAGTTAATAATTCATGGCAATATTAAAGCCTTTTCTTTGTTTTTCTTTGCTGTGAGTCTGAAATTGATTGTTACTGAAAACATGTCAGTCTGCAGCGATGCTCCTGCGATTTCCTGGGAATTCCCAAACCTGAATACGCGCTGAAGAAACGTGTGTGTTGGTGTAGCAGTGTGATTTATTGTGTGAACATGGCTTGTAAATTAGAACACTTTATTGCTTTAATTAACATACACATTTGCTTACGTGCCCAAACAGTGGTCATAATATATGGTGCATTATTGTATATTATACTCATGGATGGTCGCCTCACTCCCACTTGTTTGTGTGCAAGTGTGCGTTTGCATATAAACTGAATGAAAAGGGCAACAGTTACCCAGCGCGGAGTTAATATTTTAGAGGAGCTGGTCAAAAGTTCCTATCGCTTCATCACGCCATCGTGTCCTTCCTCCAGAACACTACCTACCCATGTTTCCTCCCTTCATTCTCCCCTCTCCTGTGTGAGGTCTGACGGTTGTTTATAGCAGCCGGTGGGAGGGTGTTTGGTCTGCTCTCTGAGGACTGTTTGCAGACAAACAAGACTTTGAAGTTCTGCTTTACTCTCTCCCACGTCGCTTTCTGGAAACGATGTGGCCACGGCGTCCGCTGTTTTAACTGGTGCGGGGTGTCTTGACCCCAGCATGGAGGGGGAAGAGGAAGGAGGGTGTGTGTGTGTGTGCGACTGCCTTTCTGTGATACAGTCACACAGTATGTTCAATTTTCAACTGCTAATTAACATTTTCTTGAAAATTTTCCTCATCTAGAGGTTCAAATGTGCCCACAAGACGAGGCTCACAAGTCTGACATACACAACCAAAGGACCACCAGGGCCATTTAGGCTAGCTTGTGTACTAAGGAATGCTATCAGCGAAGAGCATTACACAACTGTCCTTTGGAAAAATCATTAAGACTAACCACATGGGCCATTTAGTAAATGGCTTTCAGATTTTTTTGTTTTTCAGCCTGCACAGTTTAACATCACTGGAATGAGCAGATGACAAATCTCATTTTAAATCAATTCTTCAAATCTCCCCATAATTACTGACCCACAGCCAGTGTAGCCTCTTAATGAGCATTGTGATATCAGTACACACAGCAGCAAAAACAGACGGTGTCGTGCTAGCACTTGTGCTGTAACCTCGTGGAATTCAAGGTCCCTTTTCACCTGCTCCTCCACCTCTTTCGTTCCTTCCTTTCCATCTTTCATACCAGGGAATAATGAACTTTTCCCTCATTCTTTATCTCCCGCTCGCACTCTTTCTCCCCCTCCCTCCTTCCCTTCCTCTCCTCCACCCCTCTCCAGTCCCTCCTTCCCCGTTCAATAAACTCGGACTTCATTTGCCACAGTGTTGCAGCCGGCTGTTTGGCAGACCTGACGGCCCTGTCACACAGTGCCGATGGTTGAATGCGGCGGGCTGAGCACACTGGCTGCATTGTGCTTTTGATGAGGCCCTACATCTTAGTCACTCGAGAGCGGGCGTGTGTGACTGTGTGTATGCGTAGCTGATGGCGAGATCACGCTTGTGTAGCCACATTGCGGACTTTCACACGCACGCAGATGCAAACACACCACGCTGTGTACATTCCAACACCTTTTGACTTAAGTTTGGCCTCCCAGCAGTTGTCAAAGGGGTGTGGGAATGCTTATTGATAACCGGTGTGGCAACTGGGGGAAAGCCAGGGTCTGATCAATTAGTTACTCTCCATCTCCATCTTTGCCTCTCAGTCTCCACTGTAAAGCCTTAAATCTTTGGCCACTCTCCAGCTGCTGTTCCTGCCAAAATTCTCTACAGAATAACTTTTCTTGCCCCGTTTAATGGTTTAACTACTTTAAAGAAAAGGGCGAGCCTTTCTATTGTCTCTCGCTCCTTAATCATATTAAGTGCTAGCCAAGAACGACAGCTTCATTTTTTGATGTGCTTTAAAACAAGCTTCATATCTCAAGTGCTAGAGCGCCCACTCATCATCTTGTGTCCTGTCATGCAGACGGTGCTCATCCAAGGACTAGCTTTACCTGTAATTTCTTACAGATACACAAGCGCTCCTCTCCTTGCGTGCCTGCAGTGCACTGGGAATGTTGTACATGCTCTTTTATTGTCTCATTTCTCTTTGTGTTTCTCTCTTTCTCTCACACACACCGGCACACACAGAAAACCGTCTTCCCACCTGATTGCTTTCCCATTTTTCTTGCAGGGAGATTTATGGTTAGGGGAATGTTGGAGACAGGCTATTACCATGTCCTGTTTGAACTCATCAGTCAGACGAAGTGGTCGAGGTGGAAGCGGCGACATTCGCGGGCCTTTACCAAGACACACTCCCTCCTGCACGCCTCCCCTGCTCTCGCCTGTGTTAACGCCGCTTCAGTGGCTGCTCCCACACTGCCTTGTTTTTCATCAGCATTAGGCAGCGGCACACAATCTCAGCACACTCTGTTTTTGCTCCCCAGTTTAGGCTGCATGCGAAGCGCAGTCTGCCCTGCCGGGACTCAAAATGTTTATTCCAAAAATCAGAGTCTCTTCAGTCAAACTGCAAATCTTCAGCGTAATATAGAGGAATTAACTTTGGTGGCATTGATACTGAGACTTTTTGACAGTTTATTTATGAAGAACCAGAATCCAGCAGGATTTAGCAGCATTTTATTGATTAATTATTAACTTTTCTGTTTTTTCAACATGGACCATATCTTTTACATTTTTGTGCTGCAAGTAGTGAATTCAGGACGGAGGATTATGTTTGGAGATTGGAGTTTAGATTAATCATGTAAGGTCACACAGCTGTACAGGTTGTTCTCTAGGGAAAAATGTGCATTCCTTAAGCGGTTGGTGAGTGGTTGCTGGAGGTTGCTGCTAGTTTCAAGGTGAAACTGGTGGCAAAAAGGTATAAGGTGCTGCACCAAAAACCTCGTTGCAATTGCTTTGGTTGCTAGTAGTTTGCATGGAAGACACTGACTTGTCAGCAAAAGCTTGTTAACTGGCAGCGGAAGTGCAAACCGGTAACGGAGACCATTCACCTTCAAAGTAAAAGCCTTCTGAAATGAATTTGTTGCAGAGACTTAAGACACAACTTTTACTTTGAAGGCAAATCCAGTTTGCATTCTCAGCAAGTAGATGCAACAGTCTGCTAGCAAAAGAAGCAATCACAATGAAGCTTTTGGTACAGCAGCTTCTTTGAGACCAGTTTGATGTACCGAAAGCTTACCGGTGTAGCGAGCAGATACGCAGGCCTAGATTTCCTGTCTTGTGTATTGGATGTTGTCTACAAAAGGATTTACATCAGTAGACACTAGCTGGTGGCCCAGCTGCTCGTCACATGGCCTACATTTCGATCTAGATTAAGTCTTTTTTAAATAAACCAAAAGCTAGGTAGTTGTAGCTTCCCTAATTTGTTGCTCTTATCTCTCTTTTTTTGCATTATTTTAAACTGAAAATTTCAAATTTTGTGATTGTTTGTCAGACAGAACAAATCATCACAGTAAGCGCTGCGTAGCTGTGATTGGCAGACAAATCAGCAATGAGGATAGTAGTCATAGCCATAATGCTGATTAACATCATCTGCTCACCAACTGTAGGTAATATTATATTTCTGAACCAGGGCACCTTTACTGGACATGAGTCTCTCAGTGGTCGTACACCACATGTGACTGACTAATGAGCCAGACCACATGTGGAGAGCAGACAGGCAGGATAGCTCAAAAAAGGTCTTTTAATGAAATCTAATTTAGAATTTTGAAGAAAAGGGCTACAATAAAAGAGAAACTACTGTGGGGTTTTATTTTTGGCAAAGCTGTCAGAGGCATGAAATTTTAGTCGAGGAGAATAAGAGTGAATTAGAGCCTGACAGGGCAATGACATTTTGCTTCTATGCTTTATTTTCATCAGCTTTCTCACCCCCCCACCCCTCTATTTTCTCCTGTAGGATTATGTAAAACACCTTTAGGGGTTGTGGCGGTTCTTTCCTTTCCTGCGCAGCTTTGCCCTTCAGCCTTCAGTGTTGTGTGGTTCACTGTAAATTTACAAAACCCTCCACAAAAAAAGCAGCTTTTTCTTTGTCATTGTGAGGCGCTAATGAGAAAAAATGATCCAAGTCCATTATAAGATGAGTCAGAAAACTAACAAAATGAGAAAAGCCTGAAAGCTTTCCAAATGCTCTGTAAATAAGCAACGATGATTAATTTGGCCCTGCCTGGAATTATGCCCATAGTGGAGATGTAATGTCATTAGTGCTTCCTGTAGCAGTCACTGAAGAAGTAAGTCCATGGCGCTGCTTTTAATGGTTTATTATTTATAGGGAGGCCTTCTTTCTTCTCAGCTTCATTGCTGAGGGACAAGGGCCGTCAGATCCTTTCACTTGTGTGTCCATTTGTCTTCTTTCTGACTGTACCACACACACACACACGGTCTTACAGTGCACTGTCAAGCCACTCTTTCCCCGTTCCTATAAATTTAATTAGAAGTGACTGTGCTCTGCTTTGAGACGTATAGAGAGGAGACAGCAGTCAGCGGTGCTCGCTGCATTGTGTTCAGTTGCTGGGGGATATCTCACTGGTGTTGGCTCGGCCACTTCAAGTAATGAAGCCCACGCGGCTCACTGGATCATCCTGCCGTTGTTAGAGCACGTACATTTCATTTGCCTTGTGTAGTTCACAATAGGTGGCTGGTTTTCTGCCCGTCCAGTCAAATGAATGTTAATATTGTTTTCATAAGCTTCCACACTCTGTGTGTGCTGGCAGGCTTCAGTTCTGGCCTGCTGTCGGTTATCACCGCCGGTCCGCCTGAGCCGGAGCCATGGCATCCGTTTCACCTCGGCACGCCTGCCACCAAGCCTGAATTCCACACTTATCTCCAGGCAGCAGAATGGGTCTCAGGGGACAGGGGAGAGAGAGGAATTTACTCCCCGATGCTCAGAAGCTGGCCCCCTCCTGTCCCACACACAGATGTGTTTAGGGAGTGCAGCATTAGCCGGTGAAGTAGCCATGTATGTTCTTGAGTATATATCA
>VUQK01010034.1:29367-48673 GCA_015106715.1 Bujurquina vittata | reverse complement strand
AGGGAAAAAAAAATTAAACACAAAAAAAGGGAAAAAAAAAAAAACAGAGTACAAGACTCAATTCAGAAAAGTGCTGCCAAAAGAAAGCAGTCTAGTAGCAGTCTCAGAGGATGAGAAGTGCATCTAAACCACTTCTCAGGAGGGGAATAAGGCCAAACACTTGAGTTGGGCTCAAACACACCACCATGATAGAAACGGATAAATCCAAGTTAGAGATTTGTGGCTGTAACAGAAAGAGGACGATAGCACAGTGTATCACTGTGAAGTGTGGCAATGGGAATATTCAAGTCAAGTGGGACACATGAACCAAATATTGCACCGAGGAGAAGCGACACTGCATTTTACATTTTCTGCTGGTTTTTGTTCTGTGGCCATGGATTCATACTGCAGCAGGATGATGACCCCAAACCCACATCAAGCTGACTGTCATGGTGTCTTTCTTCCACCTGACCTGAACTCTCTCATTCGCAGCGCACTTGAGGTTTTGGAAGGCCGACCACTCCTGACGGCATGACAAAAAGCTCTTTGGGGCTGTTTGTGTTTATGCTGACGCCGTTCTGATTATTATTCTAACGGCATAAAAATCCTCCATATAAACACCTCCATTGTCTTGTTTTGTTTCTGATTGGCTCAATCAGAAAAACACAAGCAGAACCCATTTAAAATGTGAGTCTCAGATGAGAGGAACAAATTATTTCATAAACTAATCAGAAGGAATATTATATAGCATGTAAATGATTTAACCTGATTACATTCTGGCTGCATATTTCCTGCCCATGTTCTCCATCTTGACCTGGATGCGTGGAGATGCACACTTGCTCTTGTTTCCAAGCTGAACAGGTCTGTTGGGGGAAAAACTCTCGAAGACTTAGAGCAATGCAATGCGCCACACGCTAAACAGGTGATAGATATTGATATTCAGTGAGCTGATGCAAGTTCTGCCAGAGAGATAAGATAGCTGTTCAGGAGGGCGATGCATCGCTTTTCTGCGTGACACATTATTCTGATTGTGTTCTTGTGCATCCATGCAAGTAAACAACAGACTATATTACACAAACTGTAAACAGTTGACACAAAAATCTGACTTAGATGGACTGATAATGCGGGGACAATGAGTTAATCAAACTTTGTGCAAACTCTTAAGCTGATATTGTTTGTTAGGAAAAATAGATTATTTCAAATCAAGTGGCCTCAGACTTTTGTACCCCACTGTATCCAAAATGTGAATTATGTATTTATTTCTCTTACAAAGGGAAGCAGATGAATGTTGACAGACTTCATTAAGACCGACAGAAAGTTGGCCATTGTAAAAGTCTTGCAGCCAAAGATAGCCCCTGACAAATCTGACAAATTCAAACGGTGTCAGACATTTAGGATGACTGCCTCACACTGAGCAACATCCTCTAATATCAGTAGAAATATTGTTATCCTGCACAAAGTATATGCAATGAAAAAAACTGAATGAAAAGATGCACAAAATATGCACACCAACCAGTTTTGTTGTCACCGCTGTGCACGTGTTGGTGAATGAGAATCACTCTCAATCCGCATACTATCTGCATACCGCCATGACCTCATTTCTCTATATAAGGAAATAAGTTTAGCTCAGGGTAAAGTGGAGAAAGAAGTCTGCATAGTTGTCATTTGCTCATGCACGTGGGCCGATATGCTCTAAACGATGTTCTGAATAAACAATTTCAGCTAAGAAAATATTGAGGAATTACTGATTGGTGCATTAAATGTTCATACGCGCAGCTGCCGCACGTTTGTGCCCAATGTGAGCGCACACACCTGTAGCTGCTAACAGAGCGACGGGAACGCCACGCGAAAATGCTGCTTGGCACCAGCATGTGTGTGAAAAGAGAACAACAACATGGAGGTGAAATAGGCAAAACAAAGAAGAAAAGGTAGCAGGAAGCTTGTTTGCACTACACGGTCCTCCAGCTGTTATCGTGGCCGAGGCAAAGGGACCTGGAGATAAATCATGAAATAACTGCAGGTGTGATTCTCCCCAATTAAGTAGATGTTGTAATTGTAAAACAGAGTAAAAACAGAGACCCCCCCCCCGACACAGCAGGCATCAGTGGCACCAGCATTAGAGAAGGAGGTGCAGTGAAGTGGGTTGCAAAGTGGAGTGCAGGCGGCACTCCCTATATGACCTTTGATTATCGGGTGTGTAAGGGCATCACGAGCACTGAGATCAGATGCTGATCTGGTGGGACTGCAGCTCAGCTTGACTTTGTGGCTGGCCTGAAGTGATGTTTTTGCTTGATTAAATAGAAGCGACTGATATAGTTTAAAGGGTAGCGGCAAAACAAGACGAAAGGCACGAAGGGACCGAGTTCAGTTAAATCTCTTCCAAATCTTTTCACCTCAGAAAAGATATGAAGAAATCTGGCTCTTTAGCTGCTAAATACTTCCCTTTTCCCCCAGCTACAGTAGTTACTAACTTTGTGTGGGCAGGCAGTGTGCAGTGGGCTTTTAGAGTCTTTTAACTAAACTTACAGCTGCTGCTGCTGCTGCTGGAAATGAAAACCCAACCAGTGATCCAAAAACATTTAAAAGGCTGTCTAGAGCTGCCGGGTGCTAATTCTCTGCAAGTTTATCATTTACAAGTGGCACCTTTTAAATTAGTCTTAGTCTTTCAATCAGTTGTTAATATAAAAATAATGGCTCAAATACAAGTTACCTGCACTTTGTCACCGCTGGTCACTTTAGACTGACTAGTTTGGCTTTCATGTACAAAAGCAGCCTGCAGGTACACAAGCATTCACTCACAGTCAGATTTGAGGTTGGAAAATCATGCCATAAAGTGAATTTTAGTTGTTTTTTTTTAAATTATGCATTTGCCATCAAAAAGCTGCAAAATATGGGAAAGTCCTTCCAGTATAACGCAATCCAAAAGAGCAGGTGTGTGTGTGTGTGTGTGCGCGTGTGTGTATAATACAGCTGACAGCAGTGTATCTGTACCCAGGAGTCACACACTGTCTGAAAATGTCACTGTTTGACTCTGAAAAATGTGCACGCACACGGAACACACACCGCACAATGTCACATACAGTATAGACGTGGACCTGATGTGCACCCACACACACACGCACACACACACACACACACTACCTCTACAGCTCTACTATTAACCATATTTTTTATATACTCACACTCTGCATCTTGTCTTTACAGCCAATCCTTGCTCTGTTTTTCTTACTTCATCTCTCGTCACTCGTCGATTTCTTCACTTCCTTTTTTTTATGTCAGTCGGTGAATCACGTCTCTCTCTTTTCCCATTTGATCTTCTGCTTTGTATTCTGGCTGGATCTCCTCTTCAATCTCTCTGTCTCTCTTTCACTATGTTCTCTCCATCCCCCACCCTCTCACACTTTTCTCACTTTTTCCTCCTCTTTTTTTTTCTTTTTTTTTTTCTTGGTCTTCATCATCTTGTCCTCTCTTCCACTCCTTTCCTCTCATCAGCAAGCAGACGGCTGGGTTTGATGAGGGAAATGTAAATGTCAGGTCGTGTTTCCGCCGGGGAAAATGGGCTTCAGAGCGAACATGACAATACTGGCTTTAATAAAGCCTCAGGTCAGGATCAAAGGGGTTTCCCTCGGCTCCTCGAGTTTCCACCGCATCTTCAGAACAGTGAGATGATACGATCGCAGAACCCATACTTCAAAAGAAATTCAACAAAAGGACATTTTTTAAATTTGACAACCTCACAAAAAGCCTAGCTTAAAAAAAAAAGCAGTCATCACATAAAGTGACTGTAATTTGCTGTTGTTCCACTGAGATGTTTAAGTGCATAAATAGCAGCAGGCATTTATGGCTCCTTCATGCAAGTACCAGCACCACGAAAAAGACTTGGGCCTTCACACACAGCAGTACTGTGCAACAGATAAAGCCACTTTAGATTGTCATCAAACAACAGAGGCCTTGTTCTTTAGTTTGAAAAGCGCCCCGAGCAGACCGAATCACAAGGAATTATCAGACGTCTTTATAGACAGACGTCTTCAGGACTTGTTGTAAGAAGAACAAGAAGTCCTGAGACATACTGCACAGCTGTCACGGAGCTCAGCTCTCAGCATTATGGAGACCATGAAGAGGAAGACTGAGACAGCCTGAAACCACAAGCCAACTGTAGCACATCAAGTTCTCCACTAATATTACCCCCAAAGTTTTGCTCTTGGCTTTGGGCTTATTTGCTCTCCACACTCCACACAGACTGTTTGCCTGCACATCACCAAAGATTCCTCCTGAACTCACCTGGATTGATAGTACCTTTCCCAAAGCGGTGAGAGTTGGTGACCTGGTTGGTATGTGTGTTGATTTGTCTGTTTCTCAGCAGGATGAAAGTGATATGGATCTGGAGCTTCACTTAACTTTGAAGTGATGAAGTCAATCCGGATCTGAGTTTTTGGGGTATCTTCACAAACACGTATCCGATTGTAACAAAACAAACTGGGAGAAATGGTTTTGATGTTCTCAAGAAAATGCCAAAAACCGATTTGGATTTAGACATCCTCGTGATTCCAGGAACTGAATCCATGCCGTTACCTGATTTCCTCTGATTTATTCAAAAAAATTGAAATCATTTCCATGGATAAAATGATTCATTTCTAATGAATGGTGTTTTGGAGTCACTTTATTTTTCACCCAAACCTGAGTCTCACAGTCATTCTTTTATTTTTACTGGTTTCAGGGTCGAGTTTTACTGACACGTCAACTCGGGAGTGATTTCAGGTTTAATCTCAAAGATTCATTGAGGTTCATAAATCTGCCACAAAGAATGGAAGGTGAATGTCCATAAAAGCCATCACATAAAAGTGATCTCATTTACAGCTTTGCACTGAGCCAACACTGTGGGGGTGAACTGTAAACCAATCCTAAAAGCTCAGTTTAGTCTTTCAAAACTGAGATTTTAGTGCAAACTATCAACAGACTCAATTCGTACTGTTCAAATTGACAGTTTCAAAACAATTGGCACCTCGTTCGAGGCGGATCGGCTCGCTGGCTGACACAGAACGAGTGTGTTAGTGGAATGCCAATTACAGAAGAAGAAGAGGAAGAGCTGAGACAAATCCAGAGAAGGAGAAAGAACTTTTAGGTGTTTTTAGCCTGAGAGTCCAAAGAGAGCGAGATGATGAAAAAAGAGAAAAGAGGCTTAAAACGGTGAAAGAGATGCTTCCTGAATCACTGATTGTGTGTCTGTGTTGCATCAGGACAGGTGACCCTGAATCTGAGTGTGTGTGTGTGTGCACGCCTGCACGCATGCATGCATGTGTGAGTGAGCTAGCGTACGTGAGCGTGCATGCAGGCATGCGTCTGTGTGTTTGGGGGTGTGTGTGTACAGGTGTGCATGTGTGTGTGTGTGTCTCAGAGATGTAAAAGTGCTTAAACAGCAAACGGCAGAGGTGAGCAGACGGACTGTGACGTCGCCAACAGCAACCGTCCCACTCTGAGTGTTTCTGTTCAGATTTTGTCTTTGAATAAAGATTAAAAGACTAAACCCTCCTTAATGCCCCCATAAAGCTGCGATAGTGATTACAGTGCATACTACAAAGCAACCGCACCGGAAGGATGAAAATTTAAAACAACAGCTCTGCTCGTCTTAAATCAGCAGACTTTGTCTTTAGGTTGACATCAGCTGAAAAGTACATTTGCACCGGGTTATAATTACACGAGTAGGGCATCTGGACTCTGCGAGGCTCAACTTGGGCTCGGCTGCTCTAACATCAGCCTGCTGGACAGACATGTCCGCGTGTTCAGAGCAAGCAAAAGCTGCAAGGGCTGAAAAATTGCACTTCTGGGTGTGGGCTGCCCACGAAGCTGGCTCCAAAAGCGAGCTGATGAGACCCCCCTGTTTAAATGCCCAAATAAAGTAAATGACCCACGCTGATACACCTGTTACCTACCCTCACTAGCTGCGAACAGCTGGTTAACACCGTGCGTATCACCCCTGAGACGTGTGCTCCAACACACTTTGAATTACCGTTATTACGTGGGCATTCGCACAGTCAGAAAGCTGAGAAACTGCGCTTCACACCCAACGTAGGGTTATTATGGCAATTGTTGGAAGAAATTTTCGAATGGTGGCACTTTTGAAGTTAAGGTGGTAAATAAAGGGTTCGCAAAAGGCTCGTGTCTGCTTTTGGTTATTTTAAAAACTTTGTTCACGCTGTAGTTTTAAAGTTTCAGGTAAACACAAGGAAGACCCAAAAGTTGAAGGTCCACTTTGGCATTGACAACTGAGTGAAATCCATCTGCTAAGAAAGGACATGATGTCTGTATGCCTTCGATTTCAAGAATAACTAAATAAACCTTCAGTTTACGCTGTCAGTTTAACAAGGTCACGCCGCCATGTCTTGCTTTTCAAAAAGTAAAATGCTGTCATTGACTCAACAATGTAAGTTTATGTCTGAATAAAGTCTCATTGTATCATTTCATAACACAGTAAAATCTCTTGCATTGTAAATATTTTGCCATTTCACCACTGATTTTTGTACTTTCTATCTGGGCTTGAAAACAGTAGATTTATAAATGTGATGTTTCAAGAACAGATTTTAGTGGCTAACACAAGTTACCAAAAATAAGCGGGGGACACATTTTTATACACGTATTTTGGAAGAAGCCGCTCGTTCTCCTGGTGTTTGTGCGCACACAGTGAGATTTAATGAGCCCATTTCCCTGACCAGTGGGAGGATTTCTTACCAAAGCTGCACAACTGAAAGAAAAACCAACTGACAATATTTGGTCTGAGCTCACGTCTGTGAAACTGAATGACCCAAAATCCAACATCACTTTAATTGTCTTTCTCTGGGGCTGTTATCCTGTGTTAGTCAGTGTTCTTCTCAGCACTGCTCTGAGGATTTTGAACCTTTGACCTTGACCTCTGGGCTGCTGTCACCCTCAGTTCCCGGCTGCAGGCTCAGCCTGTCCGCTGCTCTGTTATCTCTGCTCTGAGTGAACAGAGGAAAAAGAAGAAATGGGAACATTGTGACCAGCAGCACTGCGACCAAAGTCTTATTGGCTCATATTGCTCTGTGGGCACTTACAACTGCAAGGGATTATGGGAAATTGGGACATTTTATTGTTTCAGCTCCAATCACCTCCTTATCTGTCTGCCTTCCTCAGCCTCCTGTCCTCACTCTTGTTTCTTGCTTCATCTTTAATCCCTCTCATCTTCCATCTTTTTTTCATCGCCAATCCATCCTTCAACCCCAATTTTAATTATTTCCCATTTATACCTCTCTCTGCCATCCTCTCTTCCCCTTCATCTGCCTCATTCACCTCCTCATCCTCACCCCTTGCCTTCTATCTTAATTGTTCTGCCTACAGGAGGACACAGTCAGACTGGACTCCCTGATGGCTATATTGTCTGCACCAGTTTTATTGAAAGGAGTATATATATAACGAAAGAACAGAGCAGAAAGGGGGAAAAAAGAGGAAATTGTACAGAGCTTTGTTTCTTTGTCAGTGCACCCTCCCAGCAGGCTTCAGCAATACCAACATCTACTGCAGCGAGGAAATCAAAGACACTCTGCTTAATGCCTCCCATTTTGGATGCCGTCATTTAAAGGGTGTGACACATTCAACACATCAAAGCGGCAGGCGTTACAAGGTCGGGGACATGTGGTGACACTTTGATTGTGAAGCACAAATTGCAATGATTTTTTTGTTTTATGACAAAGCCTGTCAGAAGCTGGAAATGTAAATAAAAAAGTCAATCGAAATCTTTCGGTGCAGACAAAGTGAGAGGTTTGTGTCCGATTCTGTTTCCATGCACTCCTCGACCACGCCGGTGTCAAGTTGCATGTCATAACAGATTGATGCTCAGGACATGCCACCGCCCTGCTTCCGAGGCCTGATGCAGGTTGATAGTCTAGAAAAGAAGACATTAGCACTTCTTGTCATAGTGTGTCTTACGGATCATGTACACAGTGTCAAATCACGTGTGTAGCTGGTGTAATCCTCCTCAACAGTGTAACTACAGCTGCTACAGATACCATGTGGTGAATGTAAGGGGTGTTCTTATTTAACATCATGAAATCTCTTTTATTAAAAGACATAAGAAGGCTAAAACATGGTAGATGACCTGATGGGAGGTCGCTGTTGCCGCTATGCCACGATCCATCCATCCAGGGTCAGGGTCACGGGGCAAACAGTCTAAGCAGATGGCCTGGCCACCATCTCTGCGAGGACACTGAGGCATTCCCAGGCCAGCCAAGAGACATAATCTCTCCAGAGTGTCCTAGTACTGCCCAGAGGCTTCCTCCAAGCTGGACCTGGCCAAAATATCTCACCTAGAATGCAACTGGAGGTATCCCAGTCAGATACCTGAACCACCTCAACTGGCTTCTGTAGAGGTGGAGGAGTAGCAGTTCTACTCTGAGTCTCTCTCGAGTGACTGAGCGCCTCCTATCTCTGAGGCTGAGCCCAGACATACTTCAGAGAACATTCATCTCCACTACTTGTATCTCAGATGTCCTTCTCTTGGTCATTTCCCACAAACTGTGGCTATAGGTGTGAGCCAGAAAGTTTACTGACCAGTTAATCTACAGAGAGTGGTACCATATTAGCGGTACATCTTAGCACAGATGCTGCACCAATCTGTCAATTTCCTGCTTCTCTCTGCCACTAAAAACCCCTAAAATACTTGAACTCCTCCACTGTTCCATCGACAGCTACTGCATGGCAATAACGTCTGTCTACTCGCTGCCATACTTTGTGTTTACGCTGTGTGTTTACCCACACTCACAAACTGCACACAGGAGATCTATGCTCCTTCCTGGTTCTGCCAGAGGCCTCTTCCTGTTAGAAGGAAGCTCTTCCTCACCACTGCTGCCAACTGCATGGTCTTAAGAGTTGGGGGTCTCTCTCTAATATTGTCTTTAGTTTACAATTTGAAGCGGCTGTTGTTGGCACTGTATAGCAAACCTGAATTTAAGAGAACTTAAAAGAACTGAAGATACAATCACAGACCACAACATATTTTTCCATCCATCCATTTTTTTCCATTAATCCAGTTCAGGACCCTGGACAGGTCGCCAGTCACAGCGCTAACATGGAGAGACCATTCACGCTCACATTCACACCCACAGGCAATCACCGGTCAAGCACATTAACTGCAAGTCTGTGGACTGTGGGGTGAAACCGGAGTACCCGGAGAGAACCTACGCAGACACGGGCAGAGCATGCACGCTTCACACACAGAAAGGCCCCAGCAGGTGGCGGGATTCAAACCCAGGACCTTCTTGCTGTGAGGCACTAGTGAAAACCACCAGACATATTATATATTTTTTTTTTTGATATAGAAAAATACATTTGGACAAATTTTGACTTGAGTGTCTAAATGACAGGTTGCTACCAAATGGCTAATCACAGCTCTGGTGGTCGGCGTCCTCATGAAGTGCAGTTAAATTTGTGGTCACAATCTAATACACATCCAAGACAGGTTCTAGTCACTGACCAAGTGATCTGTGCAAAAATACACATTTTCTCATATTTTCATAAATTCTCTTTCATTACAGACTCTTCTGTGTTTTCTACTTTAATTGCATCGGATTTATTTTTCCCAACTGAGAGGATTTGTGCTCTGCTGTTAATTAATGTGTTGCTTTTTGGTTTCTTTCAGTTGATCATTCTTCATGGCTTTTAGCTGTAATTGTTTGCAGAACTTTGAGATAGGTGCAGAGCTCTATTAAGTTTTCCCGTGTTGAAAGTGTTGATATAATATTCTGACTTATTTAATCTTGCTTTCTTTTCCCCCTTTGTGATTGTTTTTATTTAATTGCCTTTTCTCTGTTTTCACTGTACTTACTTTAATTGTAGTTGTATACAGAGGAGTTTTCAGGTTTATAGAACACCCAACGCCTTGTTTGTTTGTTTGTTTGTTTGTTTGTTTGTTTGTTTGTTTGTTTGTTTGAATGAAGAATTGAGCCCCTAATTCATTAAGCACCTGTCTCTGTTGGTGTTATAATTGGATTTGGGGGATTACAGGATTGTGTGTTTGCTGGCCTTATTCATGAAACTTGCAGCGTTACAGGTCACCAGGTTTGCATTAACCTGTGTATGTGTGTGTGTGTGTGTGTGTGTGTGTGTGTGTGTGTGTGTGTGTGTGTGTGTGTGTGTGTGTGTGTGTGTGTGTGTGTGTGTGTGTGTGTGTGTGTGAGAGTGAGTGACAGAGTGTGTGTCATTCGAGCAATGACTGATTGGTGTTGTGCAATGTCAAGACGGCTGAGTGAGGCCTCAAACACAGCATCATTCATATGGAGTTGATCTCCTTCAAATCTCTTTTGGTGTGCCTATTTCTCTCTGTTCTCACTCAATTTCAAAGTTTAGGCTCATTCAAATTCCAAACAGGAAACTATGTCTCCGTATACAAGTCAGAGCAGTGATTCAGGAAAACCTTGAGCAACATTGCTCAACAGATTCATTCACTTTTTGCAGTATCTGTGCAAGGCATGAGGACAAACCTCACAATTTTGTACATGGTGTTTAATATTATAATCGTAACCATGTGAATAACTTGATCTGGGTTGGTTCAGTGGGGGTAAATGAGGACAGCTACCCGCATGAGGACAAAGTTCAACAGAAAAAGGTTGCAGTCGAATAGTCAAAGCAATTTACATCCTACGTCTTTTTCCTCATCACGTCTCCTTGACCTTAATAGGAAACATGACAAAGGTTATAGATTAGGAGTCTGCTGAAGAGAACCTTGGTGATTGAAATGCGTCCGTCTTGCTGGAACACAACCGTGATTATACTCATGCTGGTTTATAAACATGGACAATGCAGTGAAAATATCAGCAACAACAGTGAAATTAAATGGCTGTATTGGGAAATGTTGCTCACCCTGCTGTCCACTCCGATTTTGTTTTCCTGGCACAGACATTATCTACATTGAATATTGTCTTTTTAAGGCTTTCAGGCATCTCTGAAGTCAAATTAATTATTGACTATCCTAAAAGCTGACAAAACAGCAAATTACGGCATGAGGGAGAAAAAAAATACAGCGGTAATTTATATGATGATCTCCAGCTTGTCAGTTATGTTGATTGTTTCTGTTCCTGAACGGCCTGATAGTTTGTCACTTCGAATTCTGCGACAGCATTATCTGCTCACCTTTTATAAAGGATGGCTCAGTGGGCATCCAAGATAACAGAGGTAGCTCGGAAACACATTTCCTTAACATTTAGAGAATTCAGCCAGCTCTTATTATGGCTGACACTTCTGGGTCACTTCACTCAGTTGGGAACCTTCCTAAGAAAATTTGACTACTTGACCTCAACTATGCGTCTTTACCAGAAAGAAAAAGTCTTAACAACACCTTCAAATGAACAACCCCTTCGCATGCTATTATGGGAAGTATAGGATATTTCCCCATAGTGGGGACAGCCTGTGGAAGTCTTTGATTACTTTTGACACTGCTTTTTTAAAACCTTGTTATTTGAGTCCTTTAACATTGTGTTTTTGCACTGCAAGTCTGCTAGAGTGGCCATTTAAGATAAGCTTACAGACACATGCACAAATACACACACTCACACACACACACTCACACAAAAGACACCATGAAGAACTGGGAAAGATTGTGAAGACAGTGAAGGAAGCAAACTTTAATTGCAGGTCTGTCACAGAATACAAACTTTGGCTTTCTATCAAGCCCCCTAACTTCCACACCTTTAATTTCCATCTTGCTATGTAAAGGGCTCCCTGCTCTCTCTCTCTCTGGCATTAAATACACTATGTATGTAAATCATGCACGGTGGCTATGTGCAATGTAAATATAACTCCTGGGGATAGGACTATTTCATTTGCTGAGGTAGTGCATAAGAAATCTCCACCATGACTGTGGAAAGACATGTTGCTGTTGAATTTTTTAAATTAAGCTTATACTCAATATAATACATATTGTGAGCTCTACAAACAAAATAACATTCACTTACAGTGTTTGGGGCTAATGTAAAGTTTGGGCTATCTCAAAACCTGGGCAAGTAAGACCAAAACTATTTGTATGGCTAGCCTGTTCTCAGTTTGAGGACATCAAATTCTGAGTCCGCTCAGTGTCACATTCAAAAGCAATAGTTAAGGATCATTGGATGATGATGCAGGATTAATGCTGAGAAAGGGCCACAACCTTTTAAAACATAACCCAAACACAGGATGCAGAGGCAACAAAATTAACTAGAAGGGCTGTTTAATGCTCGAGTGACTGAAATTTACAAAAATACTAAATCCTAAAGGTCAAGGTCGGAGCAAAGTTCATAATACACACAGGAAAGAACACACAGCCTGCAGGAGCACTAAAAACTTACACACAAGGTAATTAGAGACAGGTGAACCAAATAAGACTAATGACACACGAGAACCGATTACCAAAATAAAACAGGAAGTGTGACAATGAGGAAACAGAGACACAGACAACACATGGTGAGACACCAAGAAGTGCAACCAAACAACATGAGAGACAGGACTAAGACATGGGGAATGAAAGAGACAAAGGAACACAGGCCGAACAAGAGGACAGGGGAAACACGGGGCTCGGAATTTAAACAGTAATCATGAACCTGACTCCAGTATCTAAAGTAAGACATCAAAATATAACCCATAATAAAACTAAGGCACAAGCAACCTAAGAAACACAGCTAGAGAAATTAAACAACAAAATTTCAACTATGAAACACAGAGACACCGGGCCGAAAGGCCGAGGACCGTGACATAACCAAGTAGTTAGTTAAGCTTTCTTACTAATGCTAACTATGTAGGTTCTCAGTCATCCAGGCCATAATAGGCTTGAGAGCTTGAGAAAAGAAGCCAACTGGCTTCTTTAACTGGACTCTTCAGCGAGAGTTGAAACACAAACCTAAAGCAGTCCAGGTGCCTTCTTTTTTTCAAGCTCTCAATGCTAACTATCAAGTAAAAATGAAAGTAAAATGCAGGACCTGGCAGACAAACTTGTGGCCACCACTCCCACCTTTAAATGGAGATTTTGCCACTTTTCAAAAAAAAAGGAGCGTTTTTACTTTGAGTACAATGGCACCAAAACCAAGGGACACCTTGTGTGCATCTCTGTGAAAGGCAGTGTTTGGGGCTGAGGATGCTTTGAAGTGGCATTACAGGTGTACAGAAAAATGCATCTATTTGTATACCGGGTGAACTGAGCCTTTAAACAGAAATCCAGTTTCTAAAAAGCGACAATCTCCACGTTCTTCTTCCTTTCTGTCTCCTGCTTTTAGTTCAGCTGTAACAAAAGGACCACATAATCTGTCCTCAGGCGGGCAGCTCTCCCATTACTCCTTCTCTTTGTAGCTTTAGTCCATTCTTTTGAGTCCTTTCAGTCCGTAATTATAGCAAACACTGACACAGTGCCAAAGCATCAGGGCAAATGATGGGCATTTTTGCATTACAAAGCCACAGTGTACATTTTCACATCAATAAATCTTTATCTTATTACATTAATGTAATTACTGTAAAAATGCCTCCCAAAGACGATTCACCAGTGTAAACACTGCAGTATACTGTATATAAAGTAGGATTTGTGGCATCTGCTGGAGAGCTGTGACGACAGACAGAGAGCGCTGTTCTTCCAGTACAATAAGAGCTTAAAGCTTTCTCTTTTTTTGTGTGAGGGCAGATGGTGGAGGGAGCGAAAGGGCGACAGAAACAACACTTCAAACATGTTTGTTCTGCTCGGTAAAGCAAAACAGAAAACCTCTGACTGATTTAGAAACAAGAAGCAGGGGGGTTTATGGGAAAGATGGTTGCAATTTGGAGAAAAGAAAGCCCTGCCAATACCACTGTGAGTCAGAAGCTGCCAATCGTCTCCTTGATTTTCAGTTTATCTGTTTGGAAGAAGCCAGTTAATTTGTCCTCTCATGACACCCTCTCTGTGTTTGCTCTGCTTCTTCCTCTTTCTTCCCTACTCATTTCTCACGTTTATCTGTAACAAAAGACTAGTCAGCCTGACCTCATGCAAAGCTCTCCCTATCTCACTTTCTCTGTTCGACCTCATCCCTTCATCCTCTCCTCCGTCCTGCCTTTTATTGCTGGATTCTGTCGTTATCCCTAGCTAGATCCGACCCACGCTATCTCTCGCTCTCTGTTGTGTCACTCTCAGTTGCAGATATGCTGCAGCCCAACATACACACGCAATTGTGCAAATAAGCTATGCAACAACACACACAAAATATAATAAAAGCAACCACATACACAGCTCCTGGATACCTGTGTAGGTACACATTCAGAGGATGAAGGAATGATGGGAAAGAAGGGCACACTCGCAGCACGTTTCTGGACTCAGACTCACAAGCAGCTTGCTCTCGCACATGCACACACGCATATGCACACACAGGTTCAGGACACACAGAGAGACAGGAGGCAATATGGCAAGGACACAATACACACACAGCATGATCTTGCAAATGCTCAAGCGTGAGGCATATGCGCACCAATGTCGTGAATGTGTATGTGCGGACACACTTGCAAATACCCATACACACTGTACACTCAAGGATCACAGTCACCCATAAACACTTAACGCCACAGAAACCACAGGTAAACACACACAGAGGTAAAAAAACCCAAAACACATCCCTGCATTCCTTCAGAATATCCTTCCAGCTGCATAATGACACACACACACTTTCCTGAACAAACCCACAGCCACACCCATACACTCCTTACCAGAACTACATGCCAGAGTACAAAAACAAACATGTGCAACACACATTTTTTGTGACCTCACAATACTGTCACACACATAACACACAATTAGAAAGACAGACACAAAGCATGCACACACTGCCCGTATCTCTCACCTTCCAGCAGCTGGTCTCCTTTGTACCAGTGCAACTTGGCGGGGGGTTTGCTGCCAGTGCTGGTGCAGGTCAGGGTGACTTTTTCCCCCTCCTTCACCGCATGCTCAAAGCCTGAGATCTGAGGCTTGCCGGGCACACCTAGAGAGGCATAAAGAGTTGCAGAGTTAGAAAGCGAGAAAGAGAAGACTTTTATGAAGCGGGGCTAATCTTGAGGCCATGAAGGGCAAAAAATTAAGGCGAGTTGCTGAGCTTCTAACAAGTACTGCATGTGTTTGCAAAGTTGTGGTGCATCAGCAAAATGCACTACAGCATCCTCAATATCACAAGCAAGCTTGAATTTATTTGGTCAACTCGGAAAGTTCTGATGGACTCAGAGCCGGAGAAAAATAATGATGCAGGCTTGCTACGATTTGCACCCAATATGACTCATAGCCATTTCACATCAGCTCTGACCTTCCAGAAGAATCAAAACATCCTGTCTCTATTATAAGTATTTGCCATGACTGGTGCACTAGACAGTTTTTCAGTTTCGCTAACAGGCGGCCAATTAGGATGTGCGGATAATGACTGTTTCAGTCTCAAAAGGAAGTAACTTGCTTCTGTTAGTTAAACACAGCACAGTTAAACCTCTTCGGCTTGGATGGGTGTCTGAGTTTAATGTTTGCACCCCATTTCTTGATACCACTTACCCCAAAGGCAAAAGACTCCATGGTTTCAGCTTCTCAGAGCAAATACCTTTGAATTGTGTTGTCTTTTAAATAAAATGAGAAAACAAGCAATCTGAATGCCTGTCTGGAAGGTAGCATGACATCATAACTTGCTGTAGCATTTAAAGTCATTGGTGAAGTGCTGTGACTAATCAGCTCATTCTCATTACTAGGCTGTCAAGTACTGACGTTTTTGTCTCGCAGATCTTTCACTCCCAGCTCATCACCTAGGGACACTTGGGACGGAGCCTCTGTGTCATATTAAAATGAGCGGTCAAAAAGTGCAGCATGCAGGGTTAATGTTGTGAAGGGGTACTTTAAGACATGCCTCAATATTTTCCTGAACCTAGTCAAGCACTTTTAAGTTCTTAAACCAGTGAATGGGAGTGAGATGATAATCAGTGAGTGGAAAAACAGGGGGTAGCAAAATGCAAAACACAGCATTCTAAATGGGACACAAACTGCAGTCTCCTGGCTAAGAAGCTAGCAGCATCTAACAGAAGGCCAGTATTTGATGCACTGAGAGGAAAACACATCGGATGAAATGGACGTCAGTTTTAGCAGAAACAGTACAACTCCTCTTTAAAACTGGCAAAGGACCCATTGCATCAGTACTGAGCTGTATCAGCCCATGTGTGGGGCTGTAAGGAAATTCCTTTTATTGCAAAAAAAAAAGCATATTTTTATTAACTGTATGAACAAAAGATTAGGGTTTTGGAAAATTATGTCTCAATTAACTGCAAAATACCATAATAAATTTTACTGGGGAGTTACACAAAAACCATACAGTAAACCCTTAATTGTGCCTACTTTTTCTCTTTATTGATGAAAAAAAGGTCATTTTCTGCTTTGCATTTCAGTCTCATGAAAAATTTAAAACGCTAACCACATTTTTAGTAAGACTTCAAAACACAACAGTAGCTTACAGAAACCAAATATAGGAGAAAATATTCCCAAAGGAAAATGATTAAATCCTTCATTAACTTAACATTCCAACACTACTTGTGGCACACATATTAAGTATTCCAACAGTCGCAGTGAAGCCCCAAATGGCACCACGGCTGTCTACTGATGATCATGGAAATGCAATTAATTCAGTGAGAATAATAATAATGCATTATCCCTTCAAAATTAGCAGCAAGACTTTTGCATGTATGTAATTCTACAGTTTAAGTCAGCCTGGTATACGGCGCTGAATGACTGCTCATTCTCAGGTCAGCTCATAATGTCAAATAGATTATATTTTGCAGACAATATTAAATACAACTCCCAGAATTCATTATCTAAAAGCCAAGGTGAAAGCTAGAAGACATTTTTTTTTTGCAGGGATAGTGGTACCCTGGGTGACAATTTACAAAAGTGACAGAGAGGGACAGAGACACAGCATGAGCCAAAGGTCAGCTTAAATTAAAAAAAAATGCTTGAGCCAAGTGAAACACCAGACGCTGTCCTGCCAAACCAAAATTTCATGATCCTCTCCCAAAGGGTGTTCTTCCAGATTCTGGCACAGTCGGTTAAACACAGTTTTTGCTTAACTGCTATTTTAACTTGGAGCACAAGTAAAAACAATGCAAGCAGGAAAAATAATCTAAACATTCATTCTGCCAAATATTTCAGTATCCATTTTTCTCCATGGCTGAAGGTAAGAGGAGAAGATTTTCCAAACTTGCTATACTCCATCTGGAGCTTTTGTGGGCAGCACATTTCTCCACATGTTGGCATTGTTTACTGTCATTCTGCTTTTGCAAATAATGAACATTCGGTTTGACATAGACTGCAAACTGCCGTCTTATGCATTATGGCAGGAAAGAGTTGCCTATATAGAAGGAGAGAAAGAGAGCTGAAACAGTAGAAGCAGTCAGACAGCCGGTTAGATAGACTGAGGACCAGGGCATGAAGGAACGTCAGAGAGGAAATTTTGATTTTATTAAAACAGGCAATACTTTTTGTACCCAAATATTCATAAATATAAAGATTTCAGGAAGCAGCAAATGACAGAAAGCAGATCGACAGAACGTATTTTGTCCAAACGACTGCGAAAAGACAAACCCAAGTACCAAAAAAAGTGACGCGAACCGATCGAGGTATACATCAAAAAAATAAAAATGTGGTCAATTTTTAATGTAGCGGTATTTGATGTAGTGCACTGTGTGCGGAAGCTCTCTGGTGGTAAAGTAGCATTGAATATTAATAAGCGAATAATACTGGATATATAGAATTGGCTGGAGAAGTCCTGTCGAGACCCTTTCCTCTACAAGTAGAATGAAAGAGCCATTATAAATTATTCTATGGTTAGCTCAAGAGTGGAGGCATGCCACACGATTCATTCTCACAGACACGAAGCCATTTAAAGCTGCTCACACTCAGCAGTCGTGTGATGATGTGTGATTGTGTACGACGGTCAAAACAAGTCAAAACAAGGATGAAACATGCGCACACAAACACTGGTCTGCCAAAACTTGATATCTTTGCTGGATTTTCCCATAGGCGTGCATGCATTTTTAGACATTTTACCATACAATTTTAATGGGTTGGCTCCCTCTCAGGGGTCATGAGATATTTATGGGACGCAGAATACAGTGTCACAGACGTCAATTACAGCGAGTAGAAAAACGCTTGAAACACAATTACTACAAAATTGGAGGAAATACTGAGGAATGATTCTCATGTTAATTTGGCTCTTAAGAGCTGAAGTAGACCCGCCTTCGCCCTTGCCCTCGCTTCGAAGAACAGTCCCTCCCCCCATAAATTAAAATAGATAAATAAATAAAAAAATTACTGAGCATACTGCTTATGTTTTCCAGAGGAACCAGATTTCATTCTTTTCAATGCTGTAGCACTGAGAAAAAAATCTGAATAAATATTAACAAAGGTGATTAATTCCATGATTCTCCCGCTGCTGTTGATTGACTAATCTCAAGTCAGGGGGAAAACCCTTTGGCCTTTCAGCTACAGAAGAGCCACGCAATCATAAGCCACCCTGCCCCACCCTAAATATATGAAATATAACATCTCTTATTTCCACTAAGTGCGTTCTCCAAGAGAATTAGGACGAAACCCTCTACAGCTCGGGTTTTCAGCCAGGAATTTGTTGGCAAACCATAATGTGCTGATTTCGAAAAAACTGAGAGAAAATGGCATCTCTTCAATATCACAAATTAACTTACAGTAAATATTAATTCTGTGACCATGTCAGAAGGAAATGCAAAATGGAAATAATGGCAGTCCACTTTTTTTGATTACGTACTGTACTAATGCGAGATTTTTCAGCACAACTAATGACTTAATTTCATTACGCACCAATTTAGAAGTGGCACTGGGTGCCCTTAAGTGTTGGCTGTAAATTTGTCCATCTTCGCCTCGAAGAAATATCACACCAGCTGCCTTTTCCATGTAATGACTCTCCATTGTGGTTACACATTGGCGTGTACAGTATTGCCATGCACGCTACTTTGTTCTCATCTTAAGTAAAAAACATTAAATAGAGAAAGAATAGGCTGATGCAATAACAACTCTGCTAAATGAAGGCTGCAGGCATTCATCACTTTTACATTACGTGTCGAAATGTTCAAATTGCACCAACATATTCAGGGGGGTTTGTTTTGTATGTTTGTTTGTTTTTGAACAGTTGAAGTCCAGTTACAGTAATACCAAAAGTAAACTGAATGAGATACAAAAAAATAATGTTTTGGTCACCAAAAACTAAAAAGTCAATTAAATTAAAAAAAAAAAAAAAAAAATTTTTTTAGAACAAAAAAAAATTTTTTTCCTAGGAAAGAGAAAGAAAAT
>VUQK01010034.1:13212-29347 GCA_015106715.1 Bujurquina vittata | reverse complement strand
AAAATAAAAAAAAAAAATTTTTTGGGCACAAAAAACTAAAAAGTCAATTAAATTAAAAAAAAAAAAAAAACTTTTTTCAGGTATTAAAAACTTGCTTTCCTGGAGCAGTGGAAGTAAATTAGTTGCAGTTCCTACAGATGCCCCAACTGGCTTACCTAACGTCTGTCCATATGAAGCCAATGTTGGAAGAAACTGATATGACATCCCTGATGTATTTTTAGTACTGTATACCGCAGTCAGAATGGTGGCAGCGGAAGACCCATTGGTGTGGCAGGGGTTCATTCTACAACAAGGTAATGACCCAAAACTTTGGGAGAAGAGAACTAGATGGTAGTCTTTAAATGATGGAAGACCAGACTTAAAAGCCATCGAGCTGGATTGTGATGAAGTGGACAGAAGCAAAAACAAAGCAGCAAAAGCTGGGACACCTGTAGGAATGGTTGGCAGAAATGAAGGAAGAGAACATATTTTAAGTGCACAAGCTGTTCTGTTTTAGTTTTTGGTAAGCTAAACTTCTAAATCTAAATTAAAATCTGGATGTTTTTTTTAGCTCTGACTTACATGTACAGGCAATAATATCATCTCACAGAAGATGAGTGGAGGTGGATTACCACCACACATTAGGTCATACTCTTACACCAAGGTTAAGGGTTAAGCAATAATTTGGAAGTAAAGAGTATGAAGTGATTGCAAGGACTATTTAGTACTAACAGTAAGATCCACTCTGCTGTTAAAAGGAATTTCCATCCATCTTCTTCCACTTATCCTTGTCGGGGTTGAGGGGGAGCTGGAGCCCATCCCTGCTGTCATAGGGCGAGAGGCAGGGTACACCCATACAGGTCGCTAGTCTGTCGCAGGGCTAACACACACACAGACAGACATTCACACCTATGGGCAATTTAAAATCACCAATTAACCTAAGCCTTCTAAATGTATATCATTGGACTGTGGGAGGAAACCAGAGTACCTGGAGAAAAGCCATGGAAACATGCTGAGAACATGTAAATTCCACACAGAAAGGCCCGGGCCGAGGTGGAATCAAACCCAGACCTTCTGGCTGTGAGACAAATTTCGCAGTTTCAGAGCAGATTCTTTACTTTGGAGAACAACTACCAATTTTACACACATCTATCAGAATATCAGGATTTAATGAAAAATGCAACCAGGCTGCTTAATGGGAAACGGTAGTTTTAGGTGCTTTTGAAGCTTTTTCTATACTAGGAACAAGAAGACGAGCTATCTCTGCCTTTACAGCACTGACTGAACAGATTCTTTTTGATTCACTCTCCCAAGTCCCCAAACTTTCTGAAGGTTCGGTACTAAAATGCTGGAGCACCAGAGCAAGCAAGTTTCACTTACAATGGACGCTAACAAGGTCAAACGTCATTTAGCATGGGAGTAAACGCTGCAGGGTAGGTCATACTAGCAAAATACCACCACAGTGCACCAAAGTGAATTCAAGACGCTTTTTTTACTACAGTTAAACAAGTCAAGTTAAACTATTCTGCAATTTAAAAGGCCTGCTTTTACTTTGTGAGTATATAGTCTGAAAGTGACTTGTAATAATTGTAGTAATATTTCTCATATAAAAGTGGAAATAACATGAAAACTGAGGGTGGGGGTGGAGGGATAATAGCAGATGTCAGAAGCTTTGAATAATCCATTTTAATTTGTCACAAATTAAGACAGACTGCAGTCAAGCTGATTTGTACAGATGTCAATCAGTCTCAAAAGAGGCAAGCTGAGGGTGAACACAATGAAGGCAAGAATGTCATTGTGGACTATTAGCCCTGAATATGAACAAAGACATATTTTAGAAAAGCCTACAAAAGACAGAAAAATATGAAGAAAACCTAAAGATCCTTCAAGGACAAACGGGCGACAGGAAGGTTAGACTTAGACTAAAGAGAGTTTTATTGAAATTGAAAAATGAATGAAAAATGAGCAAAATGTATTTCTTTTATATTTTTCTCTTATCTTCTTACCTTGTTAAGCCATAAGAAACATATACTCTTTTTTTTCCTGGCTACGATCCCACAAAAACATTTTCGACAGTGTTAAACTTTTGGTAAATCAGGTTCTATAGAAAAATGATGTCTCCCACAATACGAACAGTGTGTGACAGTGTGTACTGTGTACATTTCTGTGACCCACCTAGCACGGTGACGGTGGCTCGAGCGGTGCGGACCGGCATGGTGAAGATGGAGCAGGTGTACTCGCCCTCGTCAGACAGCTGCACATCAGCGATGGTGATGGAAAGCTCGGTGGGTGTCGAGCGATGGAGCTGGATGCGGTTGTCTCTCAGCGCTGAAGGAAGCAAAGGAACAGGATATCAACTATTGTGTGTTTTAGGATTGTTTGGGTTTGTATTAAGTGTGTTTTTTTTAATATTTCGGCTGCTTATTTAATCTAACAGATAGGCTATTTTAAACTTTAAGTAGCTAAATTGTTCTTTTCATGTTTTCTATTCTGGATTTCTTGTTTTAACAAAGTAAACGAGAAAGAAAGGAGGAGGAAGACAGAAAAGAGGAGACCATAATCAAACATAAGAGGGAAACGGAAAGAAGCAAAAGAAAGAAGAGAAAAAGGTATGCGACAAAGGAAATTAAGAAAAAGGAGGAAGGTGACAGAGGAATGGGAAGAATGAACACCATCACAGACAGTAAGTAGTACTGTAAGTAGGGAGGTGCATGTGCAAGAGGAGAGACAGAAGGGAGAAAGACCGAAAGAACAAGAAAATGGGAGGTAGAGACAGGGAATGGGTTAAAATGGGGAAAAAAGAGAAAATAAGGAAGATACATAGGGAGAGAGAGGAGAAACGAATAGTTTAGGTAATGGTGAAGGTGAAGGAAAGAAAAAGGCTGATAAATGTTTGTAAGGAGCGTATGGAGGGAATAACAAAGGCACAAGTTGAAAAAAGTAAGAAAAGAAACAATGATGAAAGAAGTTTGGAGCTGAAGTGAGGAAAATACAGGACGTGGGAAGAGAGAAAGAAAGTGTGTTAAGGAGGATGAGCAAGGGGGGGGAGGGCGGAGTGAGAAACAAAGAGGAAAGTAAGAAAGATGATCCGCAGAATTTAAATCATGGGAAAGAGAAAGGTAAAATGAAAAGAAGGAGGAGGGAGGGGGAGAGGTGTTTAGAGAAAAAAAATGATGTAAGAGGGAGAGAGAGAGAGGAGAAGGAGTGATGAAGATAAGGTGAGAGAGGAGTAAAAAATAGAGATGCAAGTGCAAGCGAGGCAAAGGAAGACAAAGAGCAAAGAGAGAATGGAAAGGAGACGCAAATTGAGAATGAGAGACGAGGAAAAGTGCAAGAGAGGGAAAAAAACAAAAAATAAAACAGAGGAAGCATAAACAGTGAGGAGAGTTAGACAGAGACCAGGAGGAATAGAAGGGAGAGGAAAGAGAATGGGGAGGATAAAGCAGAGGGAGGCGAGAAGGGGGAATAAGAGAGACATAAATGGCTTTGTCATCAATGAGAAATCCAGCCATGAAAGAGGGAGAGAGCGCAAGCGACCGAGATAGATGATGATGATGAAATGCTACGAAATAACCGCTCGTTTCCGTGATAGCATTGACCTCTGCAGTGTTTGTGCACTGTGATTGCTGCCGGTCTCCCTGCCTTCCTATTTGCCTGTCTATCTAGATGCATATCTGTCTATCTCTCTGACTCAAGAAAAACTTTCCAGTGCAGTTCCCTGTGCAGAGCTGGCTCTCTGCAAATAATAACTAAATGTAAAACAAGCAGACTACAATAGAGCAGATACCTGCAAAAAAAACATCATAGTTAAGTACAGTGAAGAGAGAGAGAGAGAGAAGGCACTCAAAGAATCCATCCATCCATCCATCCATCCATCCACCCATCCATCCATCCATCCATCCATCCATCCATCCATCCATCCATCCATCCATCCATCCATCCACCCACCCACTACTACTTATCCAAGTCCTGGCTGTGAGAGTAGAAGTCAAAGCTCAGATCCCCAGACCTCCCTCTCCCCAGTCACCTGCTCCAGCTCTTCTGGTGAGACACCATGGCGTTCCCATGCCCAAAACACCTTACCTACGAGGTAACTAAGAGGAACCCTAGTCAGATGCCGAATTACCTCAAGTCTCTCTTTTTGATGTGGAGGAGTAGCAGCTCTACTCTGAGCCCCTCTTGAATGACTGAGCTCATTCACAAGGAGCCAGCCAGCTTTAGGAGGAGGCTTTTTTCTTGAGGCTGTTAACTGCAATCGTGTTCTTTTGGTCGATACCTACAGCTCGTGGCCTCAGCCATCTCTTCACCACGAAATACCAATACAACCACACTACATCTGTCAATATCACACTCCCTCCTTCCCTCTCATGAATAAGACATCCTCCTCCACTTGGGCAGCAACTCTTTTCCAATCAAGAATGGAAACTCCACCCTTCTCCAACTGAGAACCACGGCTTCAGTCCTGGAGATGCTACTTCGCACTCAGCTGCAAGCCGCCCTGGAGGAGGCCATTTGATGAAGCCACTAGAACCATATCATCTGCAAAAAGCAGAGAGGACATTCTGAGACCAAAGAATCTGACCCCCTCGGCCCCTTGGCTGCATCTAGAAATTCTGCCCATGAAAAAATTTGAAACAGAATCGGTGACAAAAAGAAGTCCTGACTGAGTCCTAAATTTACAACAATCAAATATAAACCAGCAGAGTAACTGTGTAATAGCAGAGGCAGGGGATGCCCTGTTGTAACTCATACAAGCGTTGTTACAGTGATGCACAGCAGAGGTTGGCAACAGTTTTGATTGGGTGTTGAGAGATATCTGCTTGCTATCATAGTAAAGATGTAAGTGTACCTAATTAGTATCTTTTCTTGATTTTCTGTACCCATAACATGAATTTTTTTAACCTTATTTTGAGTCAAACTTAAGCAGTGTTTACTATTACTGGTGATTATGCACAGTTTTCTTAAATATCCAACAGACCATTAAAATTCATGTACTGCACTCTCCCCCATTCATTCAGATTGGGTCTTCAAAATAAGTTCCCAAATAACTACCCTGCTCTCCTAACAAGATGTTTGCTAAGTGTCAAAAGGACTCTGTGGCAGGAGATATTGACTGCCTCCAGAAGAACTTTTCATGGTTGATTCATGTCGAAGGTTAAAGTTATTATAAACATAAGATACCTTAGCTTGCTTCATGTTTAGCTATTACCATTTTATAAAGTGTTGTAAATTATTCATCTACATCTATTTCTAATTAAAAAAAAAAGAAGTCATGTGAGCTGCTGTGGAAGAATCATGGATAACGTGAATCCAAAAATAGTAAATTCTGTATTAAGAGGGCAAAAAAATTAAAATGGTCAAGCTATATGTCAAAATTTAAAAACAAAAGCAAATAGAGATCACCAACCAGCGGCAGTAGGTACAGTAAGTACCTCTGTCTGACTGCTGATTGGTTGATCACATTATTCCAATGACTCAAAACAAAAAAGGAGAAGAGAACTCTTTGAATGATGGAAGACCAGACTTAAAAGCCATCAGTCTGGATTGTGATGAGGTGAACGGACACAAAAACAAAGCAACAAGACAACATAATTTTAGCACACAAACTGTTCCATTAAATTTACACAACTTTTCAGATTTTGCTGACTTAAACATTTTTCATTTTAATAAAACCTCAAATAATCTGGATCCTTTTGAGCTTTGACTTATAGTCAACACTATCCATCCCACAGAAGATGAGCGCCGCTGGATTACTTCCACTGATTGGTAGACTGGTTGGCTGCATTATTCTTAAATATATATTAGCTCTCTTCTCCTCAAACATCAGCCCAGGAAGATTACTTTTGCCACAACTGGCTGTTTGCAAAAATTAAAAAAAAAATCACCACCTCTAGAAAGAAAACAGCTAACCTAGTAAATCGGTTGACCTCTTCCTGTTGATCTTGCACCTCTAATCAATCACATTTAGCAGTGATTTCACTGTATATTGTTGACCGCTGCAGAAACTACTAGTGGTCAGCAAAAACAAGAGTTTCAGTAGGTGTTAAGAAGCAATTTTATCTTGGAAATCCTGAGAGAAGCGTGTGTAGGTCAGTCCAAACATGTGTGTGAAGTTTCATGTTGTCTTATCACTGTTTTCTTTTCTTATTGTTTATCCGGCCTCCTCTGTATTGAGCCACGTCTGTGTCTGTTTGTCTCATCACCTTTATGTCATTCTTTCTGTCTCACTATTATCACCCTTTCTCTTCATCTCTCCATCTGTCTGTTCTCCTATCTTTGTCTTGCGCACTCCCACACACATGCACTAGTGCACGCGCATGCGCACGGGCGTACACACACACGCGCGCACACACACACACACACACACACACACACACATACACACCTTTGTTTCTCTTGGTATTTTTTCCGTTATTTCATCCAACACTACTTTATCTTCATGCCTTATCACTAAGCAAGGTCACTACATTTGTCTTCATGAGCTACCCTCTCTCTGTGGGTGTGTGTGTAGGTGTGTGTGAGGCAAACGGTCACTCACCTACACACACACACACACATACACACACGAACACTTATCCATGCCCCCTGGACCTTGTGCTCAACTATCAGTCTCCTTAATTCTCTTCACTTCATCTCTACTTAGACCCCCCCCTCCCCCTTACATCTCACCCTTTTCTAATCTTTCCAGACTCTAGGCTATTTCTCTATTTTTTTTTGTTCTTTCTTTTTTCATTATAAACGATGTATATTTCTTGCCAGTACAGGTGTGATTGATTTTCAAAAACGATATGATATCTAGTTATGGGGGCGTATCGATCCAGAAGCCCCGGAAAATTGTACATGCGCCGTACCCTGCTTAGTCTGATGTGGGCAACATAAATAGTCTGCCAATAGGTCACACACTGCTGTTTGGTTTTTGTTTTGGCGCTTAAAGGATATAATGAATTTCTTAGTTTTGAGATAAACTGGATTAACGGACAAGGCGTGTATTAGTGTGCTTGTTTTATGGTAGAGGAATACATCTCAGAAGTGAAACCTGTTCATTTTCCCATAGAACTTGTTGGGGGGGGGGGATATTTGGAACACGTCCAAAGTTTGGACAGACACATCGAAGACTGGAGTTCACAACTTTAAACACGCACACACATTTTTCAAACCAATGGAAGGCAGTGTTCTAGTCTCCTCTGCTGAATTCGAATGTTTAGGAAGCAGAAAATACAAAATGATGTACTATTTGCAAGATGTTAACTTTCTCAGTAGCATGGATGCATAATAGACATATACCTTGGCATTAGCAGCCTGTCAGAAGGACAAAGGGCAAAAAATGCGGTGCATATCAATAATGGATGTAGCCTCTGGGTCTAAAAAAGTGAAGCCAATTTAGAAGCACCTTAAAGCTGCATTTTTATAAATGGTCAGAAGGGGGAGAATGCACTGGTTGCAAAAGCTGTTTAAAAATCTTTGAACAAACTACCCTTATATGATTTATGGTCATAGTAAACACTTTGCTAATGAGTTTATAAAGTTAGCCTTATGGTCAAAAATTATTGAAAGAAAATTGCTTTCAGGCGCAACGTCTTTATGAGTTGCTACTTTGTGAGGGTGCAGCACCCTCAGTTTCTCCATCGCTCACTCGTCACGTCAGGTTTAAAAAAGTAAGCATCGGGCTCACAAACCTATGGGTCATGGAAGCTATGTCCATCTTCTGCATACAGTCCATTGTTGAAACCATTTCTATTAATCAGTTAGAAACAATCAACAATTCCAGCTGTGGTTTCTTTGGTGCATCTCTGATTCACTGTTTCCTGGAGAAAGTGTTCCCTTTAATATTGTTGTTTCGCAGGAAGTATGCAATCTTTAAGCTGAAGCTTTTACTGCATGCACAAGTATTAGGAAGCTGAAGTTAAAGATGCATTTTTAGAAGTGATGAACTATACAGCTGTTGATTTCCCTTCTAATTGTGGATGAATTCACAAACTGTTCCAATTTGTAACAAAGGAGCCTTTTCAATTTGTTACAGTCGCTTTTTGTGCCTCTGACTGGGTTCTTCTGCGTAGCAACTTCAGCTGCAGCTCGCAGGTTTTGCAGCACTGAGAGCCATCTGCTAACCAGACAATAACCATGAATTCTCAGTAATAAAGCTGAAATAATTAAGTGTTGCAGAAGGAGAACATGCTACCATGTAGCACTCTGTTCTTGGCAGCCTCTTTTCCATTACTGGGTGGAATCATTTAACATTTTGTATTAAAATCTCATATAGAAAACATGACAGCTATTTATGATTCATATACAGCAGATCCTGATTTTCCACAGCTGCACTTCACTTGTTTAGTGGCGCATACAATCTCAGTTTTTATTCTGCACTCCTTGCAGGTATTTCACCTTTCATTGGGATCCTTCACAAATTTCGGGGAGGAAACGTGACATGACAAACAAAAAAAAAATCAATAACTGAAATGCATAATTAAATATTAATTCAGTGTCAATTACGTACAGCTACAGACAATTACATGCATTCATAAAGGAATTTCATGCTTTAGCCACACTTTGTCCAGAGGTGCAATAGAAACACATACACACAGAAACTAAAGAATAAGAAGTTTCCATGTCATTAACACACAGCAAGTTTACTAGGTTTTAATTGCTGTTTTGTAGTGTAAATACGGCCATCTATAACAAAACCATATTAGTGATACTCTCCTATATACAGCATAATAAGCAAGTATCATGTTATCTGCGTGTTTGAGCGTTTCTACTGTGAACCCCATAAACAGTTTATTACTGCAAAGCTTAACTGTGTGTCCTTGCCAGGGTATCACTGTGAACAACCGTGACAAGATATCAGCTCTGTCCCAGTTACCCTGCTTCTTGTCCTATACAGTTATAGTATTCATATTCAATATTTTAACAAACATCCCGAAGATAAATGCTGGCCAGATGAGATTAATCACTAACTCGCTCTCAATAGCATCCACAACAGTAAAAGTCTAAATGCAAAATAAATGAAATAACCATCAATTCAAGATTATTAATTTGAATGAGTCCTTCCACAAAGAAAAATAATCGTTGTATACTTGAAAAACATACAGTAGTATTTTTTCCTCAAAAGCATCAGTGTTCACAGAATTCAGCTGTATTCACAAAGAAAAGCACATTACTACGTAGAGCTTCCTGCATTTTGACAGCAATTTGTTGCTGTATGGTTATATGCATGATCAAGAAAGCCTTGTGCAACTAGCCTAACAAAGTGTAAGTGGTTTCTAAATGGTATCAGGAGAATAGATTTAGCCTTTGTGTGTTGTTACGTACTGTACCAAGTACAAGATATACACATATTTTCTACACCAGTGCTGGTGTCTTTTCATCTGGTGTGTGTGTGCGTGTGTGTGTGTGTGTGTGTGTGTGTTTCTTTGGCCAGACATTGGTTCTTGTCTGCCGCTCAAACTCGAGAGTTGATACTCCCCAAAGGTCTAACTGTTGATCTGGTCACAGTAGCTATTTTCGCCTACACGTCTTCTTCCTCCACCTCCTGCTCTTCCTCCTCCCTCAATCTTTCTCATGCTCTTTCAACTTCAAACATTCGGGTGGGTGGGTGGGGGGGGCTGTCTCTCACAACCCATACCGAGTGCAAATCCATGTATTTCCTTTTTTTTTTTCATCCACACTTTATGCATTTCCAGCCGAGTTTCCACTCTGCTGAGAACTCACTCAAATTCAAATTTGCTTTATTGGCACAACAGGAGAGAAATCTGTTTTGTTAAAGCAAAGTACATAAGTTACAGGCCAAGATTTTATATATATATATATTTTTTGATTTCTGTCTCCGTCTCCCACCCAACTTCTCCATGTCCTTACCCCCCTCTTTGGTTTAAACTGAATTAGCGTCTCACCTCTGCTTCTTGCTTCCCTCACAGTTCTTCTGGTTATCAGTCCTCACTTTCTCCTGTCCTGCCTTGTTCTTCTCTTTCCACTTCTTCTGTCCACCCCTTCATATTTCTCTCTATCACTCGCTCACGTTTCCATTTTGTTTTACATTCTAAGCATTTAGCTCACACTCCTCCATCCAAAGAGACAGCCTCTCTTCTTTCTTATCTCTCTGTCTTTCTCCCACACATCTCACCCATCCCACCATCTGTTTCTGAATATTTGTTCCAGCTCCCTAATTATCTGTCCTAACCAACAGCTGATCTAGGTTCAGTGACCGCAGGCTTCCCTTGATCATACCGTCCCCACTGATCTGAGAGCATCAATTGATCCTGGATCAGTGCGCCAACTACGAAGTGCTTGATAAACACACACCCCGGTCTGTTTTATCTACTTTCCCGTCCTTCCCAGTGTCTTTTTCTGCCTCTCAATTCACTTGTCCCTCTCACCCTATCTTCACATTTCAAAAATAGTAATTTGGAAGCAGCAGCATGAATGTATGCAAAATCAGTGGAAAGAGGGAAACTGAGCAAGATGAACTAAACTTTGCCCAGGGTGGTGGAAACTGAAGCAAGAAGGCATTAGTTCCAGTTGAAACTTGAGAGAGAAATGTTCCCAATGGTGTATCAGCTTCAAGTAACATGCCAATGAAATCCTCCCATGTAGTATTTACAGCAGTGAAAAATGTCCACTGGGGATTTCTGGGAAATAACACTGACCAATGGCACATCCTAAGACCCCAGAAAAGACACTGCTCCTACTGGCAGCCTGGCCCAAAAAGGATTAGAAAGGAACCACATCATAATGAAGCATAACAATAAAGCACAGAATATTTTCTCAACTTTCCTCACCTTTACAGAAAAAAGAAGTCAAGACGATCATTATGATAATAGCTGTCACTATCAGCCTGCTGCTTTTGAATGTCTGCACGCTATCATTAACTTGCTCAATTTTTAAGTCAAAAGATCAGATTCATGCAAAGTAAAGTGAGGTTATTTTTCCGAGTGTTCCTTTGTGTCCTGTAGTTTTTTGACTAGACTGCAAGTTGGTGCAGTTCTTTATCAATATCTTCTTTTTGTAAGGACAGGATTTCCTCACAGGATTCATCATCACTAGTTTAAAGGAAAGGTTTTTGGATATAGGCTTAGGCGGGAGATTGACAGACGGATCGGGGCTACGCCTGCAGTGATGTGGATGCTGCACTGGCCCGTTGTGGTAAAGAGGGAGCTGAGTTTGAAAGTGAAGCTGACAATTTACTGGTCAATCTGTGTCTCTGCCCTCACCTATGGTCCCAAGCTTTGCGTAGCAACCGAAAGAACAAGATCCCAGATACAAGCTTCAGAAATGAGCTTCTTCCGGCGGGTGGCGGGCCTCTCCCTTAGAGATAGGGTGAGGAGTGCTGCCACTTGGGAGGGGCTCAGAGTAGAGCCACTGCTCGTCTACATCAAAAGGAGCCAGTTGAGGTGGTTTGGGCATCTGACTAGGATGTCCTGGTCACCTCTTGGGTGAGGTATTCCGGGCATGTCCCATTGGGAGGAGGCCCGGGGTAGACCCAGGACACGCTGAAGAGATGATATCTCTCAGCTGGCCTGGGAAAACCTCTGTACTGTATGCCCCAGATGAGCTGGAGGAGGTGGCAGGGGAGAGGGAGGTCTGGGCTTCTCTGCTTAGGCTGCCGCCCCCACGACCCAGCCAAGGCTACAGTAAGCATGTGTAGAAGTCTATAGGAAAATAACCCCACTACTTACACTGCTCTGACTTCAGTAAGCCCTTTTATGATGGGATTACGATCTAACACAACATTAGGTTGATTTTGTAACTTATCTAATAGATTTTAAACATAAATTCATAAATTCTGCCACAAACAGTGACGTTGTTGTTGCAGGATGGCAATGTAACTGCAAAACGATATTGCTTTTATACCTCTGGGCAACCAGCTGGTCAGCTCAATCACCGAATGTGAAAAAATTTAGAGATGCTATTTCTTTTATTTTGAGCAAAGTAAAGCCTCCAGTTACTGGTCTTTGTCCAAAGCTAATATAACCAGCTGGCTTCATTCTTAGTATTCTAATGGTATAGATCTTCTCATCATCAAGTAAGTGAGAAGCCTATTTCCCAAAATGCCAAACAATTCCCTTAAAGCGAGGCTCTGCTCTTTTATAGTGAAGGTTGGAATTAAACCGTAGAAGAACAAAAGGAAAAACACACATGCGCTAATGATGTGCTGGTAAAACAATACATTATAAAGATGAGATGTTCACAGTCACAACTCAGCTTGAGCCTTTTATTTATAGCTCTCTGAATCAGGATTTCAGCAGAAGCCCAGAAAGGTCACAGGTGCCACAATGTCAATTCATTGATTTAAAAATGAAAAAGATTATTAAACTGATTTTTACCTTCTCTTTTCCTTGGAGGTAAAAATCAGTTTAATACAGTAGCAATATATGCCTGCACTCCTTTACGTCTGATGTATTCATTTTTATCTTTATTTCTGAGGGTGAACAGTAAAAGGCCAATTTTGAATCACACAGTGAATTTTTTCATATATTTACTTCATTAACCTCAAAAATATGACTGTATTTTTGACTTTGAATTCCCTATGTGCCTCTCTCTTTCTTCTACGCGTGCTTATCTACCAGTACACCTGATTATTTTAAGGACACGCGGAAAAATAAGAGTTCAAATAATACAAAGAGAAGCGGTATAAAAAGCCATCTTTCAAGTGCTGGATTTCAAAAGCATCTCCTGCAGTCTTTCAGTCCTGTGATGGTTGTTGTTAATACATTCTCAAGAGAGCCTTCCAAGACACCAGGAAAACTCTGACTGATGCGATGTGGATCAATAGTTTTTCAGAAAATGTCAAAAAAACATCTCATGCGCTGCATTTGGAGTACCGCCTTGCAGTGTGTTGTGAGCACTCATTGTCAGTTTGTCTCCATCTGTGAGAGGCTGAGTGGGGATCTCATGCAATCAATTTCAATAATTTTGTGCTCACTTCACTTAAGATTGGTTAACACTGCAAACTTTAAAAGTGCTTAGTGTGCATTTATAATGAAGCGATGAACACATTGCAGTCATTTCCACCACACCTTCCTAGTGTGCACCCTCCCACAAGGCGCGAGCCTTCCCGTCCACCATGGTTTGTAAATCACCAGAGAGCCGTTACCTTGTTAAATTGCACCGAGGCAGATGGTAGCTGTCTGATGTCTGCTCATATGCTTTTATGGAAAGGAAGGAAGCCACATCACAAATAAATAAATTTATAGATGGACTGAGAGCATATACACAATTTTCTGGTAAGGAACTGTGCCTGTAAAATCTTAAACTGGCTATTTATGCTGCAGGCCTCTTTTTATTACTCTACACTATAAAGCATATGCGGGCTAACTACTCCACATACATGGTTTCATAAAACTGATTGGAATAAACACATCTTAAAATGCATATATAACGGCTTTTTTTTTTAAACATAGTAAGTGTGTGATGTGTGGCGGCGACACAGCTGGAACTCTGACCTAGTTTCACAAATGTGTTAGGGTACGCAGCTCCATTTGTTTTAACACTTTTCATCCTTGGTTTTGTTCCTCAATCGTCCACAAAGTTTTTTTATTTTAATCACAAGGAACCAGCCCAATGAAATATGCCTATTAATCCTTATTTCTTGAGCTGAAAGTTAATCGTTGGGTAACACGTGAATATAAAGTATCTAATTTGTTCTGTTGTCATATAATCCTTTCAAGATGGAGGAAAGTAATCTTCATATTTTTGTTTACGTCACGCAAGATGCATTTCAGAGTTTGTGCTTAATGTATGAAATCATTTTCAGATGCCGTTGGTGTGACCATTTCGTTTTAATGTGGCGTTAAAGTACGGCTCAGCTCCGTCCTATTGCAGACAGTTGTGAGTTATAACATGTTTAACACTGTTTGTCTGTTACATGGAAAACTCACAGACAAATGTAGAAACACATTAAGAGCGGTTCACATTTTAAGTAAGTGTATCATATAACCGACTAGGTGGTTAAAAGCTCGTTTGTTCACAAAATAATTAAATTTCTCTCATTCAAATCAAATACAACTTTATGACGCAACAGAGTGGGGAAAAGTGTCTAAAGTGAAATGTAAAAGCAACACATCCCTGTTTCTGTTTTGTTTTTTGTTTGGTTTTTTTGCCTTAAAGTATAAAAGACAGAAAATTGTTGGCTTTAGACTGCAGTTCAAATAAAACAATGGATAAAAAGATCTTCATGTGATTAAATCTGCGTCATGATAATTCAGTGAAATCCCCCCAAGAATTGAACAAAAAGAAATAAATTGAAAGTGAATTGCAAAAAAAGTGAATGGCAAGATGAGCTCAAAGGCAGAACATTCAATTGCATTATGCAAGAGTGATGTTTGAGTATGCTCTTGCCTGCTTTTAATGGTAGGGATTTCTCGTCACGTGACCACTTTCTTCTGTTTCTCGGGATCCTTGCTGCAGTTTAAATTCTGGTGCAAAGATCTGATATGATTGGCTAACACAGCTCTGCATTCCCACAGGACTATGACTCGTCACTGGATTAGCAGCGCAACAAGTTGTGAAGCTTAATGCATTTTCCTTCGAGCAACTTCTTCCATATCTTGGAACCGGATATCATATTACAATGTAATGCTCTTACTTAATGTAAGAATCTTATTTTTCATATATTATTAGTAATATTACAGTAATCACCTAAAGCAACCTGGAGCAGGCTCTGCACAGAACCTAACCTAACCTAAGACAAATAAAGATGAGTCTGCACAAAATCATTTCTATAGCTTTATGTTACATTTCCTGTCCTGTCTATCCAATTGAGATGCAGAGCTGTCAGGTGTTTCCATCCAAAGTAAAACTGAAAAAATATGAACTGGAACCACAAAGCTGAGCAGATAAACTGCAGAAAATCACTGCAGGGCAGAAGTCCCTATCAGGGGAAACATGGAGAGAATATTATAATCAAACTCTCACTTTTGTATAATTTTATTGAAAGTTCTGCCTCTGAGCTAATTTTTTATTCACTTTAAAATTATCAATTTTTGTCTGAATTTTGGGGGAGTTTTTCTCATTTACTATAAAACTTATTTAATCCCAAAGATGTCACATGGTACTATGGGAAAATGATGCCAGTGTCCCCCAGAGGTTGGAGTTTCAAAATGAACAATGAAGCGTGAAAAATTATTATCAGGATCCTCACAGGTTTGTCTCATTTCCTGACGGTATACACAAGCCACTCAGCCCCGGCTTGCCTTCGGTGGTCTTGCTAACTATTTTCTAGCAAGCTCATCCCAGAGCCAGGAGTTCAGGCAACTATGTCAACTATTTTTAAGACTTATCGACTCAATCTGTAGCTGCTGTTAGAAACCATTCACACATGGACTGAATTAATTCTACTTTGGTGCTTATTTCTGATAGAAAAATGAACTGAAAGGAAAATATTTTGTTTGTTTACTTGTTTATTTCCATCTCGAATTCAGTGTTTTGTTCCTCATGTCCATCATTTTGTCTCAGCATCTCTGCCCCTTCTTGCTCCTGGCGTGTCTCCTGATAGTTCAGCATTAATATATGAACCCATCTGTTTTCATGCTTTCCTAGCTGTCTAATCTCTTCTATTAGCAGCAAAAGGTATTTTTTTCTCCCCTCATCCATCCATCCATCCATCCACTCCCACATGTTTCCTCCAGGGTAATTGTGGGTCCTTAAAAGGGTCTTAAAATAAATGATCTCAAATTAAGGCCTTAAATGTATCAAAATATCCTGTGTTGGCTACAGTGATCAGATCATTTATTTACGCCATGGAGTGACAGGCTTCTTTGCACTAAATGTTCACGCTTGGATTAATGCAGGACAGGATTAGCTGTAAAAAGCATTTTTTTAGTAATTGTATCTGCTTTAATAAACACAACTGGGCTTTATGTCCCTCAACAATTAATTTCCTGTGTTGCTTCATCTTTATCTAGGCTGTTATAGCTGCAGAACTCTCATTAGCGCCGCTCCACTGGAACCAGACTGGTTTTCTTCAGTTTTGTTCTTTTACTTTATTTTTTTAAGTGCAGTCTTTCAATTCACTTCCATGTAGCTTTAAAAAGATTTTAAATTTTTTGTTGTTTTTTTTTTTTTTGAAACGTTTCCCTACTCTTTTCCTTTTCTTTGTTTCTGCCCTCTGTTTTACCTCCCCTCTGTCCAAAGCAGGGTCAAATTTAACTGATATCAACTG
>VUQK01010034.1:1735-13192 GCA_015106715.1 Bujurquina vittata | reverse complement strand
TTTTTTTATGTGCTGTCTTTTTATTTCACTTCCATTTTGTTTTAAAAAGTTTTTAAATTTTTTGTTGTTTTTTTTTTTGTGGAAACGTTTCCCTACTCTGTTCCCTTCTCTGTGTCTCTGCCTCTCTGTATCACCTCTCATCTGTGCAAAGCAGGGTCAAATTTAACTGATATCAATGGTTTTGGCTAAGTGATTAATGATAAAAATCAGCTTGAGCTTTCAATCTGCCATGGAGAATTGGATTGAATTGATGTGACCCTGTGATAATGCCGGCAACATCAACATTTCATATATCACAGCATGGGCTCCGATATTTCATTTTTCACATTACTTGTGAATAAGAATGTATTTATAAATTAAATTCAAGGTCTCTTTTCCCAGTTTTTCCCCCTGTATCATTTTTACAAACCCAATTCTGCTCTCTCCGTAGTGTCATATCTACCACTCTGTCTTCATAGCCTTTATTCATTTTTTCCCTCCACATCCCTCTTTATCTCCTCCCCTCCCGTTCTTCTGCTTACTTTAATGATGGTACTACTGTCATGTATGCATCAGCAGCAAGGTTTTTACTTTAATAGGGATACCTGTTTAGAGAAAAACAAACATCCATCATTCCATCTTTGATTATTCCTTTTCCTCAGCTCAGATTTTGTCACAGGACAGTTTCTACAGTTCTGCAGTCTGCTATGTGGTGGCCATCGCTCTAAGGAGTTGTCACTCATCATTTGCTTCTTCCTTTCTTGTGCTTCTTGTGCTTCTTCTTTTATCGCTCGCCATGCTGTTCGTTCATCCCTCACTCCCTCCTGCTACAAAGTCTGCTACATGCTGTGCTGTGCTGAAACATGCTGGTGAGGAGTTCTGGTTTCTCTCCCGCCTTCTCATCTTTTCTTCTCCTCTCCTCTTATTTACTTAAAAAAAATTAGGTTTCACTCATCTAAATCTTCCCCCCTTTTTTATTCCTGTTCTGATATACCCTTCCTTTTCTCCTTTCTCTCATCTGTCTGAGTCTTGCTGTCTCAGTTCTGAAGAGCACTGCCTGCGCTCGACTGTTTGGGCCAACTGCATAGATGACTTGGTGCTTCATTTCCATCTATCATGTCCAAACTAGAAGACTGCGGATTTTTTAGCCGCTTCCCTCCACCATACTGCAGTTTTTAGAGCCAACCATCCTCTAAATTAACCTTCTGAAGCTGCCTGATCTTTCTTTGACTTTTCTTGGATCAACAATTATAATAAACCACCATGAAAGTTTTTTTTGATTAAGAGGGTGAACATTTTTAGAAATTACTGTAATAAACAAGGGAAAAAGCAAGCTTTTGAAACTATTTTGCCAGACAAACATACTGTTTTGAGGCACCCCTTATGCCAGACTTTCTCTGTATTTTGGAGGAATGGGATTAGAAATGACTGTATCAGGCGGACAAGTGGGTTTGCTAGCAGCTTATCACAAAAACAAAGAATTTATTCCCATTTTTATGTTGAATCTACAAAAAATGCCACAGATAACACAGTTTGAGAGGCATAAAATAGCATCTTTGCACCAACAAGCTCATTCCCAAAGAGCTTTTAGATGAAAATTTGGCATATCTGTAAAACGTTTGAGGAAACTGGACAAGTGGAGGTGGTATACTGCATTTCAGCCAGGACTATGAGATTTCGATCTACCATGCAGTACCATCTAGAAAGCATCTGATTGACAGCAGCTTCATTTTTCAGCATGACAATGATGCAGTAAAAGCATACTCGGATAGAAAAGCACAAAGGAACACCATCACTCACGTATTGGCCTCCCTAGAGCCCGGACTTCAACATAACAAAATTATAAGAAAGCCTGCCTAAAAAAGCTCAAGCTGAGTTGAAGAATAAAGGTGGTCATACCAAATATTTACTTTCAAGCCCGCTGGAATCACACAAAATCAGTTTTGTTTTTCTTTATATATTGTATTCCCATTTATGTTTGCACATTTCAATAAATTACTGCACCTATTTCCCATTTTGCAAAAGATGAAGAAATAAAGACTTTTGCTCAGTACTGTTAAATATGTCAGAATGTCAGGATTTGAGACAGAAACCACTGGAAGCATAATTTAACAGTTTAGTTTAGTTTAGTTTTGTTTCGTTTGTGAGACCAGCAACTTTAAAGTGAATGATTATTACTGTACTAGTATTTTGCCCACATAGGACACAACCACAGTGATTAATCTACTGAGAATTAGCAACCAAATCTGCGGTTCCTCTCACTCATGTAGAGCATTGTGCAACTCTGTTTTTTTTTTTACTTTCCAGGAACTGAAACAATGAAACCACCTCATAGTTTCCATTCAGTCCCATCAGCCCTGTTTCCAGCTGTTTTTAGCAAAACTCTTGCTGCTACCTGCCTAACACTTAATGACAGACAAAGCTAACAGGTCGCAGATAAACCCGTGGAAGCATTTCTCCTAAGGAAACTAAATGGAGTTAAAAGAAAAGCAAATTTTTAGACTTAGCAGGTGAAGTTAAAAAATTTCAACGACTGCTCATAAAAAAACAAAGTTTTCTTCTTATTTGAATTTGTCCAATCACTCCTTTAAGGTCATGTCCTTGTTCATGTAAAAAGGTGGGCATGCTTTTCTGCTTTGCAGTGCTTCCATCACCGTGTTAACACATGCTATAAGTCAACGTTTTCTCTAATCTTCGTTCTCTTTTCTTTCTTCTTAAAAAACTGTTGTCTTCTGTTTACTATTCCACTCTCCATCCTGCCTTGCATCATTATCTGTAATCTTACTCTATCAATACCTCCATTCCTCTATATTTTATATATTTTCTTTTAGAAAGACAAAAGCCTCATGTTTCCCTCTGCCTTTCCGCATCTGGTGCACTTTAAAAAAGAAGACATGGTTGAAGAGCTGATTTCTGAGCTCCCTTCACACACCCCAGGCCCCACCATCTACCCACATCTGTTTCTTAACTCTGTTTTTTAATCCACTGTAGCGCGTTGTTACACTAGGTTGCTTTTCCCTTTCCATCATCACCTTCTTCTCCAATACTCGTCTCAATTCCCTCCCAAGTAGGGGTTCGATCTGTAAGTGTTGTATCATTGCAGAGAAGAGCCTCACTTTCTATCTTCAATCTCTACACTGTGGTTGAAGCTCCATCTGGAGTAAAGACTTGCTGCTCTCTCAATTTGCCCTTCCCCACCTCTCTTCCCCATTCTCTCTGGCCTCTCTCTGTTTTCCAAATTGTTTGTTGGAAAAAAGTCTGGACCTCTACAACGAAAACTTCTCAGCCTGTAGCCACCTCGACTCTCGCAATTCTCAACTCCATCTCTCAATTACTTGACTTCCACTGTTAGGTGTGTATTACTGCATATGGGAGTCTTTCCATCTCTCTCGTCGGCCGTGTTTGTAATTCCCTAACTATCCTATCACTCCTTCCTTCCATCTGTACTGCTCTCTCCCTTTTTCACTCCCAAGCGCCAAGTCTGCTCTGTGATGCTGGACCACAGAAAATGGACAGACTACAAGAAAGTTTTGGATAAAATTTTGGGCCATTACGCTTCAAGTTTTCTTTATACTTTTTGTCTTAAAGCATCACTTTGGCAGTATTTTTTGTCATATTGTCAAATTCTTTAAAAAATACACACAAAAAATGCAACTTTTTATTACAGCCGTAGCCTATTAATGTTGCTGCCTTCACACTCAAACAAGCTGCTGTGCTCCTTTTCACTGCTGAAATGTTTTGAACCATGTGTTTGAGCCAGCACAGTCAAGAGTAATCACGAGAACCAAAACTCACCATTTAATGTCAGTCTTTATTTACAATGTCATTTTCCCCCACCAATAGCACCGCTTTTCCCCCCCCCATTTTTTAAATGCAAGGTCTGTTGTGCGATTTTTTTATTTATTTTGTTGACCACTGTACTATTGAGTGGGACGTTTCTTTTCAAAATGTCATTAAAAGCCATGCTGGCACACCAGCTAGTTAGCACATCAAGTGGCACAAAATGGGTTATTAAAATCTGTGACAGTTTTTCTTAAAAAGTAACAGTTTGAATTTTCTTCTTATATGCACTTTAGCTCCTTAGAAATTTGTTTGTGTCCTCAGTTTTCATTTGTTGCACTTACTGAGCGCTTTTGGCACCATGAAATATTACATTAATATGTTGTTTGCTATCTCAGTCTCCTAATGTCTTTGAGGCTTTTTCTCTTGAACAAAGCATTTGACCCTGTGTATACAAAGTAATTATGGCACCTTATTGAACAGCATTGCAGCGGGACACACTGTTATTGCATATGCATCCCCCAAAAATTCCATTCAAACTGAACTAATATGCTACACTTTCTCTTTTTTTAGAGAGAGCTACATATACATATCTACATCTACATCTAGTGAGGCTGCTTCATGCATCTTGAAAAGATCAGATAGCCAGGTGATCTAAAAGAATATGCAAAAGCATCCACAATATACTCACAAGTGAATGAAATCTTATTGTTTAACTGACTCTCAGGGGTCATTTCAGTGAAGCACTTCATCAAGTCCCTGAAAATTTATAAATGCAGCCATCTGTCTAAGGCACATCCACAATTTTTATGCATTCCAAGTGTTACTATATCTGGTTTTTTGTTCTTGTTTGTTTTTCCTTTTTTTTTTTTTTACACAAACTAGGCTGTGACTTTGTCTGCAGTTTTCAAATGTATCGCAGCTATCCTCACTACTGGAAACTCTGTGTTTGTTTTAGGTGAGGGAGCTGCCTGAGTACAGCAAGCTGGAGGCAGGACACATGACGCCCACTCATTTGCTGTGAATTCACAGGAGAATTAACTGCTATTCTCATATGAGCACAATCAGGCATCGCGATGTACTACGGCGCAGGAAGGTTAAAGACCGTTTAATGCCTGTTCTCACATACATCTCTGATGGGTAATACAGAGAAAAGTGCAGACCTGAACTTCTGACATTAGTTTATGTTACAAAGCACCATTAAAGTAGCCTTTACATAAGTTCCCTTTGAATCACACACATCACAGCTAAAGTGAAAGCAGCCATCCTTTTTCCCTAGCTTTTGATCCCTTAACAGTTTAATGACTTACTGATCTGTGTGTGAAAATTTCTGTATGTGTCTCTTCGTCTTTAAGCGTTTATTTTGCTTGAGGGATAGACTGAGCAGTGCAGGAAAAGTAGGCACCACAATGACTACTCAAGCTTAAAACTACTCATTTAACGTTTGGAGCAATGTGGCAGCTGGAAACTACTTGTAGGTCACAAATACAAGAAACTTGTGCAACAGTATTAGTTTATGGGCAACTATTAGCTGGTTATTCGAACTGTTATCTATTTATGTCACACTTGTCCAAGAGCTCTGCTTAATTCACACCAATCCTGTCTTTTCCCTGTAACACATGGAATAGAAACGGACGGGAGCTGTATGTTCCCAGTGAAGATAATCTAAGAAGCATTTACTAGTATATACCTTCTAAAAAAGCGGTTTCAAATATATGGCCTGGGGGCCAGAACAGGCCTCAAATAGTGTCCTGTCTCTCCCACAGTTAAACCTGAAAAGAAGTGAGGCTTTTCTGTTCTAGCTTTTTGATGTATTTTACACGTGCATCAGGAAGCACTGTGCTCCAAGTCATTAAAAATGGATCGTATTGTGTGAAGTGTTGTCTAAAGTTTTTTTTTTTTCATCTGATCCAGAAGTCTGAATCAATATCAGTTTTACCCAAACTAAAAAAAACTGATACATACTGTTGAAAGTACACTTTCTTTTTTCTTATGGCATCTTGGGTTTTTTTCGTCATCTGATCTTTAATGGATGGTTACCCAAAAAAAAAACTTTAAAGAAAGGAAAAATGTTTAGGCTGGCATGCAAAGGCTTCACTGGGCCAACACCATGTAAGACCAAATTTGGCTTTATGTGGCCAATGTATTAAAGGTACAGTCAGTAAATTTTGGAGGTTATTGAACAGAAGATAAGGATTTTGTACTCAGAAATATATTGTACATAGATTAGTGTGCAAATATGCCTTCCAACAAACTGATGTATTCACATAAACTTATAGTTAATCTATTAAAAATACATAGGCGCGCCTGTTTTTGGAAGCCTTGTGACTAATCACGTTTAACAGATTCAGCTAAAGACCAGCCATAAATGTAACATGCTAAAGGTGGAGCAGAAGAGAACTTGCAGGGATTCGCTGCTGCATGGGGACATTTAAATTTGTGCCTGCACTTATGATACTTCAAGATATGAAGAATCATACCTATGTTCTATCGTCAGAGAAGTGGTCTCCTTCACCAAAGAAGAGAGAACGCAAAAAAAAGAGGCAATGCCACCGGCATCTTATAAGAATACCATCCTCCTCCTCATCATCTCAAGCCTCATCTCAAGCCTCATCTCCTGAACCGAAGTCGAGGCTCTAACACATGTAAACACATGAAAAATATTACTTATTGTCAGCAGAGTAGACATGCGACTCTCCCGTCTCTGGACAGCTGACACGAGTCAGCTGAACAACAACAGCTGGTTATAAGCTAACATTATGCCAGCTAACTAGGCTTAAGTGTCCTAAAAATCACACTTTCCCTCGGAAAAGCTGTTTGATTGCATTGTCACATCATATGCATCATTAGGCATCAGAGTCCCCTTCAGTTTCACTAACACCTAACAAAGGCTAACGGCTGCAAAAACAGCAGTGCTTACCGAGAGAAAAGTTCAGCACATCCTCAACAACTCACCTCAGTACCGCTGTCATCGCCCAGAAATGAGCTTCTCTGACCCACCGACCCATATCGGACTCCTTTCACAGAGTTTTACAGCCTCTTTCAGAGTAAATAAAGGTGGACGTGTCTGTCTTTGACAGCTGAGGTAAACAGTGGACTGGCAGCCATCCACCGACAGAGAAGAACTCCAGGGTGCATCCAGATCCAGTTCAAACAGTAGTACATACATGTTTGCCGGCGGCAGCCGTTAAGCGGTACGGTCTAAATTTAATGTTCTTGGTCTCACTTGGCTGACTAAAACATGTTTGTCCTAAAACATGGACTTGAATTGGAAGGGGTGGGTGGATGATTTAAATCAGTGGTCCCCAAATGGTGTCCAATGAGGTAAATCCAGATGTCCAACATGTGTTATTATCGCAATATACAATTGCACAAAAATCTATGGATAAATTAGGATAAGTTGTTCAGAACTTTGCACACACACACACACACATACAAAATTTTTTTTTTTTTAAATCTGCCGCCAAATGGAAAAAAACCCCAAATGTCTTTTGGCTTGGACAGCTGAATGGGGGATGTTAACAGCCTCCAGTCTGAAAGTCATCTGTCAGGAGAAGCTGGCTAAAGCTAACACAGTGCAAGCTAAAGAGGCACTTAGAAACTAGACATCCTTCTGAGAGAATCTTGGTCTTTTTGAAAAGAGTACTGGATGCAAACCAGAGGCAGTAAGACTTTTTATATGAAAGCATCGGCAATGCAGGTGTTAGGCCGGGTCCCGATGGTGCAAATGGGCTGGCAAAAGTACAAGCAAAATAAGAACTGATGACGGAGAGGCTATTTTGTGTCACTTTGTGCAAATAAACCTGCACGTGTGAAATGTACGTGCCCTGTGGTGTGACTTGAGCACAAAAAATTTGAAAACCACCAGTCCAAAATACATTTAGCAAAGTAAATTGGCAGAATTTGCACATATTCTGTGATTTCTTCTTAATTGTACTCTCACAGTTTCTCAACCCCTGGCTTCCTCTCACCTCTCTTCTCTCCAAAGTACAGGGTCTGCTGTGCAGTGTTGGACCATTGCAGTGAGGAGTTGTCGCTCTCTGCCACCCGACAGGTCAGTATCACTGTGCCCCCCACGGGCACCGTCTCATCGGAGGTCACTGGCTGCAAGGGGTCATCTTCTAGGTGACAACAGAGACAGAAGAGAAAAAAAATCATAAGCCAGAGTGACAGAAAGGCAACAGAGACACGTCAGTGAGATGCAGTGCTCATATGAAAACACAAACAAAAATAGTAGCACACACCAACACAAAAATCAGATAAACCCACAAAATACATTACCCGCCTCGATCTCTCACTTTCTCTCTATCCCCACCCCACCCCCGCCCATCTCTTTCTCTGCTTGTCAGATTATCTATATATCTCTATCTGTCTTTCTGAAAGCTCCGACACAATACGCACGCACAGAGACACACAGACATGCTGTCAGAGGGACAAAAAAGTAGACAAATGGCTATCTAGTTGTATGTCTGTGAGGCCAATGTAAGAGCAATGAGTCAGTTGCAGCCCTGGCATCCAGGGACCATGCAACCTGAGGGACCAGCAAAGATGAAGCGACTATGACACGCAGTGGCTCTCGATGGGTCAAAGCAACAACAAGAGCGCTGTCTCATACCTCTAATGGCGCTCTAACTCTCTTTTGTCAATATCTGTGTCAGTTTTTAACGTCATGCATATGTATCGGCTGGCACAGAGGAAGCTCAAACAGGACAGGCATTATGGAAATGAGCAGGTCAGAGGAAAAAGAGAATGAGAATATAAATGACCTGACATAATGAAGGGATTCGAAAGGCTGTAGCTGAAACTGGAACACCGCAAAAATCACTGAAGAGTGAACTGTCTGGGTGTGTAACAGTATTCAAATTGGCTCAAATTATGGTATTTAACAGTGCTCCCTTGATAACGGGTGATGGTGCAGGCTAATTCTCCTTTGCATTCAGCGAGGGCGACAAATTATGAATCAGAACGAGAGATCTATACTAAAATATGCAGTCCCTCGTTACGGTAAGTAAAGCCTAACGTGGCCACTGCTGCTGCGCCTTTTCGGCCTTGTGTGCACCCAATCATGCTTTGCACTCTCTCTCCTCCTACTCTCTTCAAAACGCGCCAGCGCTCACTCAACCTAATCTCAAGCAAAACAAAAATATGACATAATTGAAGACAAGACCAAGCCAACGTGGGGGAACATCTCATAAGAAGATATGCCTCAAAGCGGTCCCCTCACCCCTGAAAATACGGCATGTATAAATAGTTTAATTGGAACCAAATTGTCAAGCAGGAGACAGGTTTATATTCGGCGTGGAGCGTTATCACATCCTTGCACCGGCGGTGGAATTGATTTTTTTTTTCTGCAGGAAGAACATCTGCTTAAGTGCGCTTCAGCGGAACTCCCATCAAGACATGGAAGGGAGGGGCACACAAAGAAAGGATGCAGAAGAGGAGGCGAGCAAACTAAATGTATGTATCATCAAAGATACACATTTGCAGTACATGAGCTGAGCCCACCTGGGAGGAACTATATGTTTTGGGATTGTTTTGAGTTTTGTTTTGTTTTTTTCATTTTAAAACTGGACAGCAGGTCTAGCATCTCAGGAAACATTAGGAGAAAAAAAAGCCTACAGGTTTGCCTCTGGGCTGTAAGGTTTCAGAGCGATAATAAAGGTATAGCTGCTCTTTGCCAGTGGGATTCAAAAAACACTCAGATTTCCAGAGCCATTCATGTCAGGAACTCGCTCACTTGCTCTCTCTCCTGTTTTACTGCAGCTCTGACCTTGTGGTTAGTTTATCTAAGCACCATGATGGCTGAGGGCTGAATGTGTGGTCAAGTGCACCGCGGATTAGTGTCTCCTTTAATAGCATCTTGGGCTAATTCTTGTGGCTGATCGCACAAGCTCCTCCACTTGGCATGAACACTTTGGGTAAATTGGCTGTCCCAGTGCACTACTCATCAAGCCAACCGCAATGAGCACTGACAAGTTAGCCAATCTTATGTTGTGTCTAGCTGCCACAGAATGGTGGCATTTTCTGATCAAGGACAACCTGAGTTTGAGGCTCAGTGTGACATTTGTGCTGGTAAAACAATATCAGTAGCCAATTAGTGACTTTTCAATGAGCAGACATGCTTTTAAAGTGGACACATTTTAAAGATCCTTTACATAATGTTGAATATTTATCACCAGCAAATCCCAGAAATGTCACTTTCTATCACTGGTACACTAAATGCCAGGCTTAGCTTTCCTTTGGTCAAAGCAATACCACCCAATTAATCATTTTATCAAATTTGTGTTTTCAGGGAGTAAAGTTTTTAAAGCCAAGTGAGAGCTTTCTCGATGAATTACTCTTAATCTCCCAGCTGTTGCTCTAAATTTCAATCTGAAATATAAACCATGGAGCCTAAAATTGAAATTACTACAATTAAATGCCTTGAGGATTCAAAGTAGGCAAGCCCCTGTAATAACAATCCAGAGCCAAGGAGGATAACTCCCATAAATGTAGTGACCCTTGTTATTTCCCACGTTTGTTTGTCTTTTGGCTATTCGTCATATCTTGGTCTTTTATTTTCATTTAAAATTATTGATCTGGGGCACCGGTTTGTTAAAGGTTAGAGAAGTGAAAGGCTCTGGGAAAGATTGCAGATTCGATCCATGAACCGGCGTGGTAAATGCGAGAGCGGCACTTGTAGCTCATTCATTAACACTGCTGGAGTGTCTTGGAGCAAAACCTAATTTCCAGCTACTCCAGGAGCACTCAGCAGACGGCCAATACATCAGACTCCAATTGTTTGCAACAAAAACATTCTACGCAAATTAATGAAAGCTAATAAATAAAGGTTAATCTCACTCTTATGGACCATAAGGCCTAAAATGCTTTAATCATGATTAACTGGTACTCTGCATCTTGAATTTAAAGCTCCACTAATGCATACAAATTATTTGATTTGTACAGTGAACAAGCATGGTGACTTTTTTAGCACAGTCGGTCAAATATTAATCAAAGAAAAGTTTGGCTTAATTAAATTGAAGCACCATGTGTGTAGAATTTAACTGCAACAGGATAATTTATCAATCTTTTAGCAATATTTCGACTTAAGCCTTTATTATATGGTCAGAGGGGTCCGGTTAGAAGCGGTGGGTATTAAGATGAATGCGAGAGACATTAGATTATGTGAAATGAGTGATTAAAAAGTTTGTGTGGTTAACTTATTTTAGGATACAGTCCAGTCAGCACGCTCAACCCAGTCTGCTGGATGAAACTGGTTCATACAAGTGCTAAAGAGTCACTCACCACCAGAATACGGCTTCAGTAAGCCGTGGATACAGATACAGCTGTTCCTCTTACCTCTGAATCTCCTCAACAGCAAAGTTAAAGCGGGGAAATTAAGTTCAACCAGAGTTTAAACGGTTAAGTCAGGTTAAACACTCGAGCTGCAAAAATAAAAGGAGAGACCTATCTATCCTTAGCAGACGTTAAGTTAAACAGTGTGGTTCGCTCCGCTTTTTTCTCTCCTCACATCCACGCCTCCCCTCACCAAGCTTTAAGCCAGAGTAAGACACAGATATTTAAAGCAACACAATTTACACTTTCCCTAGCCAGAAACAAGGTGAGAGAATGCAAGGGTAGAAGACTGACTTGGATATCAAGTCAGTGGAAGGGGGGGGGGGAGGGGGGGGCAGAGAGAGAAAGATGGAGGGATAGGGG
>VUQK01010026.1:9308-21191 GCA_015106715.1 Bujurquina vittata | reverse complement strand
GGGGAACCCTGGTCGAGAGGAAGGAAGGGGGGGGGGGGTGGGTGTGGGGGTGGGTTTGTGTGGGTGGGGGGGGGGGGGTATCGCTCTCTGAAGTGCCCTTTGATACCTGCTGAGGAAGAGAACAGCCCATTATTGCAAACAAAAATGGGTTTGGCCTACAGTACATCCTAATGAGAGCTTGTCTACAGAAACTGGTGCACTACAATGTTACACATCTGGGAACTGAGCACAAATAAAACACTTGCTTCAGCTGCCATCAAGAGATGAAATTAATATTGTACATGTTTGCTCTTGTGGAATTTTGCTGTCATCTCCGTGAGACTTTATCGGCATACTCAGTCTCACTGAGGCTGGGAGAAAACAGCTAGATCTTCACCGTGTTACGATTTTACGCAGCTGATATTAACCGTGTTATGTGAGGCATACTTCAAAAACATTGTGAAAAGTCAGGGATTGTGTTGATTAATTGTATACACCATTTAGCAAAGATTTGTAATTTTATGACCTTGTTATCAGAATTATCCTTTTAAGTGTTGCAGTACTGATTTCAACCAAATGATCATTGCTCACTGAATATTTTTCCTTTTTTTTCCTGCTGATTTTTCCTTTTTAAGCTATGGAAAAGGTCTCATCAGCTCACACTGACCACATTTATAGCATCTGACAATCTGACAATTAACAGTACCATAAAAGTGCATTCCACGTCAGCTCATCCACCCACCCGAAGGGTGTGTAGATAACAAAAATTTTTTCCATGCTCCTGATGAACCTGCTTTGAGTTTGTCATACTTATAAGCTTATTTGGATTTGATCTCAGCAAAACATTTCAGAAAAGTTAGCCAACTTTTTTCTTTCTTTCTTTATTTGATTCATTTATATTCATTATACACAACACTAATTCCAAAAACGTTGGGCCACGTTTACCACCGTTTAGCATCCCCTCTTCTTTAAACAACAGTCCATAAATGTCTGGGAGCTGAGGGGAGCAGCTGCTGGACCTTTGGGAGAGGAATGCTGTCCCATTTGAAAGGTTTTAGAGGAAGACATGCTGCCACCCTGACAACATGTATCTCAGGGAAGGACAGTGCCAAACCACATTCTGCAAGTATTACACCAACGTGCTTCTAAAAGGAAAAAAAGAAGAAGTTGTAATCCAGTTCAGACCTATGGAAAATATTTGGTGAATTACAAAAAGTAAAGTGTGACAAAGGAGGCCTGGAATTGTTGAAACTTCTAAACGTCTCCTGTATTAATCAAGAAAGCACTGCAGAGGCGATCCAGCACGATGATGAACATGCTACCATCCCAGCTTTTAGGAAATGTGGCGGTGCCATCAAATTCAAAATGAGCAAATATTGGTTCAGTAAAAAGGAGCTTTAATAATGTCTAAGTCACCACTAACACGTGCTTTTGATATCAATCTAGAGCGGAAGAATTTGCTTTTGGTTTTAAAATAAATAAATAAATAAAATAAAGCAAGAAGCACTTAGAGAGCACAAACCTCTGCTGATGCAGCTCACTCTCTGTATTCACTTTTAAGGAAGCAGCACTGGATTTTCTGCGTTTTCATTTTGTTTTCTTTATTCTTTTCAAATGTAGTTTAGGAAGTTTGTAATGCAGTAAAAACACGCACAAAGCCCACGCTTTTGTTATTTGCTCTGTTTAAACCCATTTTCAGTTTAATTTTTGTGTGTGTGGCTGTAGCACATATGAGTATTCATTAAAATGGTTAGTAAAATTAGTTTAAATGCTTTACAGAAAAAATAAAGTGAATTGTTTTTCAAGTGATTTTTGTTTTATAAAAAAATGAGACACATTCAAGATCGTGTATTAAATTGTTATTAATGTGATCCTGGGTGGACTCTGCATTGGACTTAGATTTGAGCCTTGTTTTCCTTTTTAGTTCCTTTGTTACATTTTCTGGTGTTCTGTGTTGTGTTCTTAGCGTAGTTCATTTGTAGCTTGAGCCCTTCTTGCAGATTTTTTAGTTATGCGTTGATTTCTTCAGTATGCTTGCCTCCTCATGTGTCAAGTCTGCGTTTCTATCTTGTTTGTGTCACTTCCTGTTTCCCTGCTGTGTCTCCAGTTTGAGTAACCATCTTCTTTACGTTTAGTTCATTCCCTGTTTCCTGCCACCAATTAAAGCTGTGTTTTGAGGTCATGTTCATCTCTGAGTTCTGCTGCCTGCCTCACTACCTTATTATGACAGTTATATTTAAAGGGTTATAACATGTTACTGTAACTTGCATACCAAAGTCACAGTAAAATAATGTGATATTTAGAATTCTCATTCCCTATATGCCTATATGATGTTGATACCAACAGTGGCAATAAGAAACATAGTTTTAAATAGCTCTACATGGCATTATTATCACTTTCATCTTCAGATTGATCTGTTGTTCTTGAAGGAGAGGTCAAAGGTGACATATTTTAAATCTTTATATGATACCTTCAAAATGTTAATTCACACCACACTTGAAATAATCAAAGTTTTTGAGTTATTTTTTTTCTTTTTGTCATTTTCTATCAATATATCATTAAAGTGGCCTTGAAGACTTTGGTGGACGTGACCCCACTCTACAAAGATTTATCAGAATTCATTCAAATTTTTATCAAGTTTATAGACAGAATGACAAGCAAACATAATGAAAAACATAACCTCCTTGTCAGAGGTACAATAACATGATGTGTTCAGTACTTGCCAGCACCAACCCCATGACTGTGCATTAAAGTACTGTCACAGCTCTTTAAAAACTGGGACGGTATAGCAAATGTAATTAACACAGGAGTAAAGTTCATAAGACACTCATTAGTACACAATTTGTTATTTAGAAAGTGCTTGTGTTATTTTTAACATGCGTGTCAGCCGGTGCAGTGGTGTGGTTCACTGAACAATTCTGAGTGAAAGCCTCTGGCACGGAGAGCAGAGCTGGATCCAGCTTTGGATACAGAGACGATGATGCTTGTTCAAATCATTGTGATGGTTTAATCCTCTCATGGGATTTGTTTAGGAAAGTTCTTGATTATTTTATTTCTAAGTATGCACTAATTGTGTGTAAATCAGAAACACATTTTAAAAAGGTGCAACAGATGTATGTCTGTTATTCCATCTGTTAATTTGATAGGTCTAAAAAAAATTTTTATTTAAATAAAGACGTGGATTACAACGGGGGAAAGTGCCATGTTCAGCATGCCTGACATCACAGTGCAGCTTTATTCAAACATGCAGGCGTGCAGGACGGTTTATCGTGATGCAGAACTTTCAACCGTATTTGAGGTTTGTTGTTTAACATTTTGGAGTGGTTCTCATCCCATTTTTCTCGCGAGAAACTTGCCAAAAGTCAGCCCCCCCCCCCCAGTCCTGGCTATAACTGTCCCGATCTGGTCGATGACGCTGCGCCCTGCCAGCCAATAATGTGAAGGGTAAACAGTGCGCCTGCAGCCGTCACACAAACCTTTCAGGCAGCCGTCGGCAAACCTCCCCAAAAGCTCCGTTTCACTGCCATAGTCATAACCGGTTTTTGGGGTTTTGTCACGTGACAGCCGGTAAAAGTGACATAACTCAGAGGTCTCTGCCCCCTCTCCAAAAAGCTGCGGCCAGGATTCACCCACAATGGCAGGCAAGTCCACGTCTCTGAGTACACACACACACGCACACACGCACACACACACACACGCACACACACACACACAAACACACACACACACACACACACACAGCAGCCTCGGGATTCTCAGTTACAGGTGTTTAATCACCGCTCACACAGGTTTGTTTTTCTGTCATGCGCAGATAAAGTGAACGAGCTCGTTTCAAAGTGCCTGCAGGCTCGGGACATGGCTTACTGTCCATACAGCCGGTTCCCCGTCGGTGCGGCCATATTGACAGCAGATGGCGCTATAATCACAGGTAATGATCGAGAGGTGCGTGTTCGCAAGCGCGCCCATCGAAACAAGATAAAACTCATTAAGAACAAGCCACTATAAGCCACTATAAGCAATGAATAAAAGTGAATTTATATAAATAGGCTACTGTATTTAAAGCTATATAAATAAAACTAAATTGAACTGAATTGAATTAAAGGTGCAGTCAGTAATTTTTTTTTGAGGTTATTTAATAAAAAGAAGAATTTGTACTCATAAATATACGTTGTAATTACGTGTTTAATACAGTTTCATAAACTTAAAACTAATCTATTGTAAATACATAGGAGTGGGTGCCAGTTTGTGGAAGCCACTATGTTCGCACACCATATTTGAATACATCTCCATTCTAATTGTGTTTTGCACATGTGGCTGGACAAATACATTGTACACCAAAAGCAGGAGAATTAAACTGGTAGGTTTTCACGTGCTGAGGTGGGACATTTAAATTTGCGTCTGCACCTTCACACTCAGGATATGAAGGATTATACCTGTTTTATCATCTGAGAAGGGGTCCCCATTTGCCAAAGAAGCAAAAACACAAAGGAAACTCACAGCCACCAGCATCTTAATAAAACCTCATCCTATTCCTCCTCATCTCGAGCCTCATCTCCCAAACTGAAGTCACAGCTCTAACACACGAAAACATGCACAAACATGCTTATTTATTCGAGATGTTGTCACCATTACTCACTGCCAGCAGATTAGATATGCTCAAGAGCTGGCTAAACAACAACAGCAGCTGGTTCTAAGCTAACATTATGCCAGCTAATGTTAGGCTTGAGTATCCTTGCCCTCTGATAAACAGTTTAATTGCATTCTCACATCATATGAGAGTTTATCACCTAAGCATCCGAGTCCAACAATGTTAGACCCGCTTAAAAGACAGTTTCACTAATATCAGCTAACAGCAGCAAAAACAGCAGCGCTTACAGTCAGAAAGGTTCAGGATATCCTTAACAACTCACCTTAGTATGGCTGTCATCAGTCATAAGCGAGCTTTACTAACTCATTGGCTCCTGTTGGACTCCTTTCACAAAGTTTTACAGAGTAAACAGAGTGGATGCTTCTCACCCATCACTTACAGCTGAGGTAAACAGTGGCTGACAGCCTACACAACAGGGAAAAACTCTGGTCCAGTTTCTTTGTTGTCTGAGTACTTACAACAGATAAGCGATGGCCAGAGTTTTTGAGGTGACTCGAGGGGTAAAACATAAAATACCACAAAATATTTAATCGACCATATTTCTTTTGTTTTTTATGCCATATTATTGCTAAGTGTTAATATTATTTAAATATGTTAAAATATAGTGTGTGTTAACACAAACAGTAGAAACACACCGGCCTGCCTGCAGGGGTACAGTCTGAATTTCATGTTATTGATCTCTCATGGCTGACTGAAACAGCTTTGTTCTATAGCAGCCACTGTAGCCAGGATAATGCACTTGAATTGGGAGGGGCGAGAAAACAGAAGTCAGCTGACTGCAATCTACTGACATCCCACAGTGAATATTTTCCACAGTGCAGTTAAAGAGAATTTCCATTTATTCTTCTTTAAGTGTAATTGCATTTGAGGGGGCAGTATAGTGTTTTTTTTAATGTAGTTGTTACTGTATCTGCACCGCAGCAGTAAAAGCAGCTATAATGCTCATAGGCATTTAATATATGAATGCGTTAGCATTTATAATCCAGCAACTAAAACAAGAGGCAGCATTCTGCTCAAGTACCTTTCATATATACCACTCACTAAACAGCATCATCCCCTGAGGTACAGTCTATGTTTTTATTTTTTTTATTTCCAAATTTCTGCAACTATTCTTCTCATATCGTTAGCCTCATAGCATAATTGTCTAACTTGTTTTTTTTTTTAAGTTTTGAATAATGCAGGGTGAATCTGCAGTGTTAGCAAATTAGGCAGATCTCTCAATTTGGCAAAAAAAAATATGACTTATGCAATTGTGCTATGAGGCTAACGATATGTGACTTTGGTTTAATCTGTACACGTCACAGTATTTATGTGTGTGTATATTTTACTATAATAAAGGTTTTATCTTCTGTTTGGTAATGCAGGATTTTGTAGCTCCTTATAATGCAAGTGAGTTCATGTGCTGCTGCAATAAAAGTTTAATTTCTTGGAACAAACCAATAAACCTCGTCCTATCTTGTCTTATCTGATCCTCTTTTATCTTATCAGATTCAGCCACATGCATGTGTAATAATACTATAATCTATAGCAGTAAATAAAACTGACAAGCAAATCTGGTGCATTTTTTTTAAATATCTTTGATACCTTAGGCAAACTTTATTCATATAACAATTTACGAATCACAGATGTCAAAGACTTACCAAGAGAAGGCAGCAAAACAATGAGACTCAAATGTGAAATAAAATGACTTCTAAACAGCCAGAGAAAGCAAGTATGATTTTACAATGCCTCATAGAAGATCTGAACACTGCTTCCACGACTGTACCAGGGTCTAAGTATTGGTGGCTTTCCAGGCTGCAATGTGGAGAATGCCTCTTTTGGACTGACAGCGTGCGCCGAGCGGACGGCCATCCAGAGAGCTGTAGTGGAGGGCCACAGACGGTTCAGTGCCATTGCTGTGACATGGTAAAGACACTCACTGCAATTAAGCATACTGCGATATATTCTTATGCCCTCATCCTCTCCTCTTTTCTGCACAGCGATGTCAAAGATCACTTTGTCGGGCCGTGTGGAGCATGCCGACAGGTTCTTATGGAGGTGAGGTGCCTCTTTTATGAGCAGCACATTCAATCATTAACTTATGAGCAGTCTATACATAAGCTGAGAGAGGGTTTCTAGCGAGGGTTTCTGGCTTTGAAAGTTTAAATAGTTTAAAGTTTAAAGTTCTTTATAACTACATTACAGATAAACTAGGGCATTTTTTTCATCTCTGTAATCCAGGAACACATATTCATCCTGTCCTGTCAAACACATTCACAGCAGGCAGTGTCTGTATGACTAAAGCAGTAAAAACAGCATTTTATGTGTTTGTTAAAATAGCTCAGCAGTCTTATAGCTTTACTACACAGAAGGGCTACTTTGTATCAGTGAATTTTTTTCCTGCTGAAATAAACATTTAACCCAGTTAAAAGGGATATTTTCTGAGATCTGATAAACCATTTTAATCAAAATAAAGATCACAAACTACTCTAAACCATCAGGTTATCATACAGTCCTTGGAGTGCAAAATATAATCAATGACCTTTGTTTTGTCTAAAGTGACCAGGTCAGCCATTATTAGACATTCCTCCAAACTTTTAGGCCAACAAAAGTAAACTAACATTTTATTCATAGTGAATCTTGCTTGGGCTTGCAAATACTCTATGTTAGGAATAAATTATAATGAAGAATGTATACTTCATATACTTCTCCGCATTGCTCTCTCTCTCTCTCTCTCTCTCTGTGCCTTTCTTTTTCTCCCTCTCTCTCTCTCTCTCTCTCTCAACAGTTTGGATCAGACTGGACTGTTTACTTGACCAAGCCAGACGGATCTTACAAAGAAACCAGCCTCAGTGAATTGTTGCCTTTAGCCTTTTCCCCAGCACACCTGGCTAAGAACTGATGAAGCCTCAGAGATTCTTCTTTTGTCTGATCTTGCTGCAGCATGGAAATAAAATCAAATAATAAATCTGTGCAACTTGTGCAATCTTTTAAGTTGTTTTATGGTAAATAACTGTAAATGCGGTGCTAAGCTTCCCACAAACAACAAAGCTCATTGTTTAAACGTCTGATGGTTTATTTATTCATTACGTAATTGAGGCGTTACCAGAGTACTCTGAGGATGACGTATGCATCATGTGAGCAAGCTGGGCGGGTCTCAAGTCAGTTTCCGGAAACATGGAGGCTGTCCTGAGTGATGTGGTGGCTCCTGAAGACCTCATAGTAAGTTTTCACGTTATTAAACCTTTTCAAAACAGATATATTAGCAATTGAGTGACTCTCGCTGGCGCCTGATAGCATTTGTCAGCTGATAAACGTCGATACTTGGGTGAATTGTGACGTGTCGATACGTACTTTGTCGCGTCACGTAGCTAGCTCGTGCTAATCGTCATGTTTATGACTGAATATCCGGTCACTGTGTTATCGTAGTTTCGACTAATAAAATAGTTCACGGCTAATGCAGTTTGTGAGCTGATTTACACAACAGCTCCCCGAGTGTTTTGTTGTTGTTGGGTTTTTTTTTGTTTGTTTATTTTGTTCTGTTTTTTTGTATTTCACTGGATAAAATATAAAATCAGACATTTTCTGCCTTTTTTTTCAATTCCAGAAATTTGAGAAGAAATATAACAGCGAGCTGGCGAAGGGTGCTGTGTCCAAAGAAACAAAGTTTGAATATGCCTGGTGTTTGATCAGGAGTAAATACTCAGAGGATATCAAGAAGGGGATAGTACTTTTGGAGGGTAAGTTAATCCAGTTTACCTTACCTTATTGTTGGCAAACAATTGCTGCCGACTAAGAGCTCAGAAGGATGTACTACAAATGGAGATTAGTTTGTTGTTGAGCTTAAAGTCAGAATTTTCTGTGTCACAAAAGTGGCCTCCTCTTTATCTGGCTACATCACCATGGTAACTGATGCTGAATACATAATCTGAGGCCTGTACTACAAAGCAGCATTTTGGCATATTCGAGTAACTTGAGGTTTAGCCCGGGTTTTCTGTTTTCTGCTCCGGAGCACTTTAGGTTCCAGATTAGAGATAATGGGTTTGAAATCACCGCCCGCGTCCAATCGATTCTCCAGAAAACAGCTTCGCTCAGAGCTCTGCTGGGAGAGTGGGGTGGTCTAAAGTTTTTCAGTATCTAAAATCTTTGGCTTAATTTTTATAGCGTATTGAAACCATGATGCAGATTCTCTGCAGGGGAAATACAGTTTACCCGTGCAGTTTTAGCTTACTTACTAAAACCACTGAATGACGCGCAAACTGTGTGTCACATTGTCGTGGCAATGTGTGTGTATTAATTAATTTAGGAAATGTATAAATGTTTTTGTTCTTTATTCTAATCTGCTGCAAAGTCCCTTTTACTCTACTGGACCTGCAGCTACTAGAATACAAAACACCCACCAAGAATACCTGTTCAATAAAATTTATTTCACATTGCTTTGCCAACAAACTGAAGTGATTTTCATGCCTCCATTATTATGTGGGACAGTAACTGTAAATGCTTAAATGCCTCCAGTTTAAAGTTTCAGAGCTATATGCAGCCATCACCTTAGAAATAAATGGCAGCACTACGATTAAACTCAGTGATAAAGAGTCACATGACCTGCAAAGTGCCCCCTTTCATGCACAGAACCTAAAGCAGACAGCCCAGCTTAACGGAGAAAGTTGAAACTTCAGCTGGAGTTTCAGGTTTTGTTGAGCCAGCTAATGCAAAGGAGGCCTGAGCTTTATGTTGTCATTCATATTGTACCCCTCAGCTGATGCAGTATTTCTGAGGGCAATGTTGATGTTTGAAACAATAACTCAAAGCAAATCTGTTGTCACATGTTCAGATATGTTTTGTAAAGAAGTCTCTAAAGTGTGTTCTTAAAGATTTTGATGAAGTGTATCTGGGTAGTTTAAAGACAGAAAAATAAACTTCCTGTTTACATTTACACTGTGTCTTTTGCAATGATGCGTTGCAAAAAAAATATTCTAGGAACTAAAATTGTACAAATGTCCTTGCATTAAGACTGATGTTTACTGATAACTCTTCCACTGACCCAGTACAGGTGTATTACACAGATAAAAGTGTCATGGTCCATTTTAAGAACCAGCCCACATTTCAGTATGTTTCAAACTAAATACTTATATGATTTCTTCAGGTCTTTTTTTGTTTGTTTGTTTGGTTTTTGTTTTTTTTTCCTGTATTTATTTAACAGGGACAGCACATGGACATCAGTATACCAAAAATATAAGACATAAACATGCCAGGTTATGAGCAAAACTGCTCATTTACCCCAGCAGTCCCAGGACAGGCCACATAATAACTTTACAGTAAAGTAAGACATGTAACAAAAACACATTTAAATAAGACAGAAATAAGTTAAAGGTGGTCACAGACGTGGTCTGTCATCAGCCATTGTTTGCAATGGGACTTAAATGTGGGATAAACAGAGTGCTCCTTTATTGTCATTGGTAAACTGTTCCATTATTTAGTTCCTCATAGTGGCAGCTCAGTTTGTCCAAATGTAGTGTGCCTATTAGGCACCTCACAGTGGAGCAAGTCCATATAAATCTTTGTGTGTAAAACAGGCATAGTTTAATTTTTTCAATAATCTTTTCTCTTAAATATTGCATTGAAGAAATGAGAATGACTTTGTCAAGAATTTTTATGGCTTTTTGGAATATTGAGTTTATCGATTCGAGTGTTGTTTCACCTGTCAATGATCACATAGTGAAACTCAGTATGTGTAAGAACATTCTAGCCGCACTGGCCCTCACGAATGGCAAAAATTTGCTTAAAATTCTGTCAAATTAAATATTCTATAATGAAGTATGTAACAGGCTATCGGGCAATTTCTATGGGAGGAAAATCATAGTGGGCAGAAGCTGTGAGTGTCAGCTGCGAGTCATTGCAGCAGCTCCTCCTGCGGTCACTGATGTCAGCATTTGCAGCTTTGGGTCCAGCAATTTTGTGGTCTTTTTCTTTCTGTATAAGTGGGTGGAACCTGTTCTGGATTAGGCACGTGTGCTGCGTCATATTAAAAGAACAGCAAAGGCAGCTCTAATACTTGCATAGTGATGATTCTTGTAACTCATTGGCTTGTGTTTTTCCAACTTTCCTGGTTTGAATCCGTGTTTTTTTTTCCTTGTAGAACTGGTTCAGAAAGCATCGAAGGACGACTCCCGGGACTATTTGTTCTACCTTGCAGTGGCCAACTACAGACTCAAAGTGAATAGCATTTGTTGGTGAATTTTTTTCTTCTCTGTTGAGGTTTATTGGAACCAAAATGAAGGCATAGACCACCAAAAATCTCTGCTTTGGTGTCACACAGCTTTGGTTCTTCAGACAGAGAGGACGCGGGACAAATCTGACACGCAGAGCAAAATTCATTTAAACCTCTTACTTCCTGCTCCTCCCAAAGTTGTCGTCTTGCTCATTGGTCAGCATTTACACAGAGGGTTTTCCGATTGACCTACTTCTAATGCCGTGTATAAGGATGCATCCTTATAGACACTGCTGGAAAAGTGTCTCCTTATCACACCCACTCCTCTGTATCTGGAACATTGTCACCTGTATTTCCGTACAGTAGTGTGCTCGCCTCTGTTCTCCCACCCACTGAAACTAATAGAGAGATAACTAATCAAGTCTTTGAAGTGTGGAGGTCAAGATGATCTCTCTTCTCCACCACTCCTTGCACAATAAGGTTACACGAATGCTTTTTTTATCTGATAGTGCTTTATTGAATATGTATCAGGCTACATATCCATAACGTGAAAAACAGTTCCCTTCAACATGGACGTGACGCGTGATTTCCTTCTTTCTTGAGAGTGAGAGAGAGACGTGGCTCTTAAATGGTAAATGGTAAATGGACTAGCTCTTATATAGCGCTTTTCTACTCTGAGTGAGCACTCAAAGCGCTTATACAGCACGTTTACATTCACCCCATTCACACCCATTCATACAAGCACTTCCATGTGTAAGTAAGCTAAGTGCTTTAATTAGCTAACATTCACACACATTCATACTCCAACGCTAGCGTCGGAGAGCAACTTGGGGTTAAGTATCTGCCCAAGTTGCCCAAGTAAATACTCCAAGTATCTTGCCCAAGCTACCTGGAGTAGCCAGGAATCGAACCACCGACCTTCCGATCAGTGGGTGACTTGCTCTACCTCCTGAGCTACAGCCACGGCCCCGGCTCTTAATGACTCTGTGGAATAATTTTGCAACTGAATCTGGTAGTTGACACATCAGACATATAAAGATGTAGATAAGTGTACTTATCATTTTCCTTG
>VUQK01010023.1:13393-25195 GCA_015106715.1 Bujurquina vittata | reverse complement strand
ACAATACCCACATCTCTGTGCATATCATGAAAGACTCACCATCTCCATCATTTTGTGTATATTATTTTTACAATGTATATATTGTAAAAATAATATACCTGTATCTGAAGATGTCTGTATTCTAATACATTTTTTCTGTATATATTTTATGCATTGTCTCTTTGTATATTTAATGCACTTTTATTTTCTGTATATTTTCTTAGATTATATTTTGTATTTAAGAAGTCTGACTTTCTTTTTATGGCACCGATCAGGAGTGGCCCTCCAATCTCATTGTACATCCTGTATAGTGACAATAAAGGCATTCTATTCTATTCTATTCTATTCTATTCATTTTTTCACAAACTTCCACTACCTTATCCTTAACCTTAAAGTGTGTCTTCACCTCAAAATTTAATGATTTACATAATGGGGTGGGGTTTTTTCTCCCCATAGGGAAAACCCATCCTCCAAAGGTTCTGTGCAAACAGATTTGGGACCCTACATCCCCTGGACCCCCCCCCCCCCAAAAAAAAAACACACACACACACACATCTCACACAGACTGTGTGGCAGTGGGAGTGTTGTGACTGAGATAGGAACACCAGGGATTTGTTTAAAGCAACAAGCCCAGTGGACCCAGGGCTCCTAGAGACAATGACATTGATCCTCTCTCATCATGATGCACTAACCTGTCTGTGGTATCATTCGTCTATCCATTTTCTAAACACGTGTTTGCCTAGCCCAGCTGACTGTGGGTGAAAGGCAGGCTACACCACAGACGGGGTGCTAACCTATACAGGGCTACCTGTGATATTGTCTTCTGTGGATATCATTTTACTTATCCATGACTTAATGTGAACGCAGTAGCAACAAACTCTCTGTGAGCAACATGATGTCATGCTTCTGCCTTTTTTCTTTATTATCTTAACTGCAGTCCCATTTATGAAGTATGCAAATAAAAAACAGCACAGTTGCACTTACAGTACATGAATGTTACATTGATGCTTCCAAAACATTAGTAACAAGATATTTCCTTAGTTTTACAGTTGGTACTGTAATCAATTTTCTACCTAAATGAAGCCTTAGATAATTCGAATTATTTTGGATTTGGTTTATAGACTTTGTCTCCACAGCCAAGTTTACTTCCCTGTCTGTTTTTGTTACTTTTGTTATTCTGCTTTTATTATCCACCAGTAAGTTTCCATTTGTTTATTTATCCTGGGTGACTGCCTGGAATCATGGTTTTGGGTCCATCAAAAAACTGGACACGCAGTGGCCACAGGATTTTTTGGATATCCGCTGAAGCCAGGCTGGTGGATTTTGCTGTAACACAGAAGAACGTTACCCATCATTCTTCCGAGTTTAATTTAGAGACTGCTAAACAGGAGGAGCTCAGAGGCTCCTCTGGATGCTTCTGAGACAGCTACCCACCAGTCTGCTAATAAGTTGGCTAGCCTATTTCTTGCTTTCACCTCTGATGATTCCCAGAGTCACTATTCCGAGGAACTCACTGGGCATTTGACCCGATAGCCACCAACCTGACTCACTTACAGATGCACACAACCTCCTACTTGGTAGCATCCAACTCCAGCTTCCCTGTCTGTGTCACTTTATATCTAATCAGTTTGTCTATATACTTTTGTAGTACTTACTATTTTAGTTTGAAGTTACTTTGTGTCCCCTTTGGTATCGCTTCCTCCTTTGTGTTTTCCCTCATTTTTTACTTAACAATCAGATCTCTGTGTATTTACACAGTAGTCTAACCCTTCTGCTTGTCAGTTGTCAGCATGTCTGCATCTCTTCCCTTGCCCCTTTGTATCTTCCTGTGCTTATCCCCATTTTTTGGCGTTTTGATTACGTTGGGTTTGGTTTTCATAAATTTACAAGCTTTGAACTGCTCTGGACGCTCCAGCTGCCTTTTGTTATACTTTGTTTCCTGTCAGTTTTTCTTACATCCACCAGTACGCGTTATCGAACTGTAATTTGTGTTTGCTCGCCCTGTTTGAGGGCCCGGTGTCATGTCTTTGCGTCCCTCATCTCCAAAACAGCGTTTTTAGATTATGAGCATCCAGTAAAAAGATCATCTGCAATGACACAAAACAACAGAGTCTGTGTGTTATTGCCACTCCTCCATAGGGATTATCCAATGATAACAATCTGGCACTGTCGCAGCCAACAGCAATCCCCTTGACCCAACTGAGTGATTTTGCACAGCGTGTGACCGGATGGATTCCTTTTTGTCCCCACAACAGGAATGGGACAGAAAGCAGTATGGGAATGAGAAGGGGAAATAGGGATTTCAGGTCCACATTTACTGTTCCACGCCACTGATTGTGGGAGAGTTATTGTTGCTACAAACTGCAGCGGCTGTCAGTGCTGACTGATGCTGGGGAGGCAAGTCTGGGATAACGATGGACAGAGTACTGTGGGCAGAACTGATCATGCAGAGTAAACGCCAATAACAATGATTTTAATATTATTCAGCTCAAAGCAGAGGTCCCCTTCCAGATGAATATTGGAAAAATAAAGTATTTATAGTGTAAATGTCTACACATAAAAAGGTGCCGACCCAAGGCAGCCAGACTTGGCTTTTGGCAGAGGATTTAAGCAGTCGACTTGAGAATCATCAATAATATCCACACTAACAAAAAGAAAGCTGACAACCAAAAAGCCTAAAGAGTGATAATAACTCTTATCTATAATCACCTATAATCACAAGGAGTTTAAAGTCATCTTCTGAACAGTTCAAAATATTAGTGTTAGTATAAAACATAAAAGTAATGCAAAAGGTGAATAAAATGAATTTAATCCACAATATGATTAGCGGTGAAGCTTCCTACAGTCCTTGGAGAGGAAGCACACCCTGGTTAAAGCTTTACACACACACACACATACACACACACACACGCACGCACACACATACGTGCGCACACACACACACGCGCACACACACACGCACACACGCACACACACACAAACACACACACACACACACACACAACTGCAGACACTCTTTCCCTAGAAATGGGCAGCCTATCTGTCACTCTAGATCTACTGCACTGGAGTGAGGACACGCATAAAAGATCCAGTCTCGTGACAAACGGGTTTTGAACTGGCAGCCAAGAGCCACTGGCTGCACTTCCTGCCTCTGCACATATGTTTTGTTAGGTGCTTATTCTAATTATACTTTGTGTAATCCTCTGCAGTACACTGTGTAGTGCATGTGTGCACATGTGTGAGCACATGACTGCGTGTGCACTCTGGTTTTGTTGGAGAGTTCACATAAAGCTGGTCAGGCTCTGCGTAAGTGCCAGTGTGTCTGAGTGGGAAAACCCCAACACAATGGGCAACAGGACCTGGATGTAGATTTCAGGCCATCTGTCATCGCTGAAAAAGAAATGAGTGTGTTTCTGTCAACGTGTATGAGGAAAGAGTAATTGTTTGACAGTCAATCAATGGTCAAAGGCAAAAATGTGCTTTTATCTGTGTCCTTTGATACCTTAATAAACTAAATGTTTCACCTTATCTGCTCTCCTGCCAACTAAAAACAAGGCTTGCAAGGGTACTTCCACTTGCTGTGGACTGGAAGTTGAGAGTTAAATTAAAATTGTGTGCATCAAAATTATACTGTTTTATATATTATATTTAACAAGACTGGAATTGTTTTGTAGCACTGTGGTTACTGTTCAACAGACATAAAAATGTACACAAATAAGAACTTACAAAATCAGAGCACTGGCATTTACCAGTCCATTTGTCTGTCTTTTTTTTAAAACATACTCACTGCAGCAGATATACAGATAAAACTAAAATAACACTGACTTACATGTCAAATCGCTGCTGTCTGAACAGATGGTGCCAATATGGGCTGGTCACAGTATCACAGCACCAACTGTGCGTGAGACGAGTTTCATGCTTTCTGAGCTTTAACGTCACTGGTGTTTACTGTGTGTGTGTGTGTGTGTGTGTGTGTGTGTGTGTGTGTGTGTGTGTGTGTGTGTGTGTGTGTGTGCGTGTGTGTGTGTGGTCTAGTCATGTGTTGTCAGTGTGTGCCTATCACAGGACACCTGCAGTGCCTACGATAGGATCAGACCCATTTTGGGGCCCTTCTGGGTATATGTGTCTCCTTGTGAGTTCATGTATGCTCAGATTAACAGATGTTCCCTGTCTATCTGTCCATCTCATCAGGTAAGACAGCAAATATGTGCTAGTTTCAACCCATCCCCACTTGGGATGTTATGCTGCACTCTGTTACTCTTACTGTAAGTCACCTTCAGCTAAAGTAAACCACAGTGCCCAGTCCTGCCTCAAAGATTCACGGCCCAGGGCCTGAGGGAATGAGAAAGAGTATGTTGCACAACTGCACACGGCAGCTTGCAAAGTGTTGCAATAACCTGTGTGGACCAATGCTGCAAAGAAATGTAACAACATTTTATTATATGCTAATAAACCAACATATAAGCATATAGACTTAAACATATGGCAAATATTTCACAATTTAAATTTTAGTGAAAAAAGTTGTTTTTGCATTGCAACTTGTGTTAATATCGGACACATTTAAAGTATACACTGTAACAAAAATAAATAATGAATACGCAGACGTAAAAACTGCTAAAATACCCCTCGCACTGTGGCAGAAGCTTGAAAAAGCTATGAACTTGTATGCCTTGTATAATAGCCTCGAGGTTACAGTGGCTAGTGAGTGATAAGTAAGTATGCGGTTTTATTCCCAAGAAAGCCCCAATTTGGGTGGGTTAAATGAATGAGTAACACTTTCCCTCCTTTAGGCAAGGTGCTTTGCCCACAGCTGCTTTAGTGGAGTTTAGCAGTGGCAAACAGAATAACTACTGTGGTCGTACTGAGCAGCTTCCTAAGTGTGAATGTGTGTTGCCGACTGAATGAGAATAGCACATGTTCTCAGTAACAACAACAAAAAAAAGCCCTGGGTAGAAGTTTACAAAAATTAGAAAAAGAAAATTAATTAAAGACTAAAAACCAGCAATTAAAAGAAACTTGAGTAAATGGTGGACAAAAGCTCTCAAATGGTTACAGTTAAGTTTTCCTTTCATTTTTTTAACCAAGTAATGCAACAAAAGCCTCAATCAAAGAGGCTTTGATATAATATTAATGAAGATCATGACTCACATGGTTCACTGTCTCTGTCTCCCAGCTGTTTGTGCGCGCATATGTGTGTACGTGCGTGCTCGTGTGTGTGTGCCTATTCTGGCTGGTACTATTTGCCTCCCTGTTTTCCTCCCTTCCAAAAGATTAATCACCCAGATGTTTCCTTGTTTTGCTGTTGGCTCTTTCTCACATTATATATCAAACAGAAACATCTCTCTCACTCTTTCTCTCTTGCTTAACCCCCTTCATTCCCTCCCCAGCCATAAGGCAATGTGTTTTTTGTTAATGGTCATGTAGTGAGTGAAGGCGTACCAGCAAGTGTAGGATTTCTTTTCCACTTGCAGTTTGATTTCAAACAGACGTGTCTAATTAAATTACAGTGCATTTGGGAAGATTTGTCCTTTTCAAGAAGTTGGAGTGCAGAGTAAAAAGTCAGCTTGGCTGTCACTTCTACACTGTGTGCGCTTTTATTTTGCAAAAACAAACCCTAATTTTACCATCTGCTTTGCAGGTGTCTGGTTTCATGTATTAATTGGAGGTCAGGTGAATATGGCGACTTTGCATGCATTCTTCACCCCTAACTTTAAGCATATTAAGTTTTTCAGTTGTTTTTTTATACAATCCTTACATGCCCTTTTGTACAGTATGCATTCAAAGGGTGGAGGAGAGCACCATCACGCTCTTTCCCATCCTCCCTCCTAAGCTACATTGTTAAAAATAAAAGACAAAATCAATGTTTCCAGAATTAAGGGGCAATTTCCACTGCTGCGTAAAAGAGCCACTGCAGGTGGGGCCCGGACAACCAGTGAGTGGAAATAAGTTGAATGAATATGGTTTGAGTATTCAAAAATAATCAAACAATAGTTTTCTGATAAAAACCTGCTGATCCTTTTTTACTGTTACTGACTGATAAATATTTTGGGGAGTGAGCGATGCAAAAAAGGTCAATATAGGGTTGCAGCAACAGTTACAAACCAATATGCTCCCTACATGTGACTCCCTCTAGTCTCAGCAAGGACAAGGAAATTCTACTAAAGAATAATTTTGGATCCACTAACTTTTTTTTTTTTTGGACTGTAGCCGACTTTAAAAGTTGGAACCCTGAGGATCACAGCCATTGCTTCGGTTCACCTCCTTGTTGATGACTGGCTCATAAAAACAGACTGCATATCTCTGCCAAGGCTGAAAATTCACTCCACACCATCCCTGGATCCAGAAGCATCTGAGTCTGGATTAGTTAGTGATATTTCTTGAGAACATCAAGATGATTTATTGTCATATAAAATCTATTTGTAAAGATGTAAAGAGAAATTTCCTTCCAAAATTTCCTGGATTCAAATCTGGATCCAGATTGACTCCAAAAGATAATCACTTTTAAGTCAATCAAACCTCCCCTCTGAAAAAAGGTTCATGCAGACCAGGTATTTGTTTATTAGTTTTAGCTAACCAACAGAAAAACTCAAACAATTGCGTAACCTTTTTTTTTTGTTATCACAGGTAACAATAAACATGCTGTACAATGATAGCATGCAAGTTATATGAAAGTGCACATTAAGTGCACCTTTTCATGCATTTATCAACTTAGGCAAGGCCCTTTATTCAGATGTGTCTTTAATAACTTTACTTGACCTTTATCATCTACATCTATTTTTGCACAAATGGTGAATTCTTCCTGCAATGTAGGTTTGACTTTGTTTAAACTTACATAAACCTCATTAACTAATCTAAACCCTCAAGAGCAATGTGCAAAAATTGAGAACATATATTTTCCTAAACTGTCTTCACTGAAAGACAATTTAATACAAACACAGATGGATACACAAGAGCACACAAACTGACAAAAACAGGTATAACTCAATCCTGTAATCCAATCCCAACCCCTTGACGCATAATTCGCCCTGTAACACAACCCAAACCTATGCCAATGCAACATGTGAGACACACACACACACACACACACACACACACACCTATAACCAGAACACACAACATTCGTACAGCATATCAGCTAGTAGCCTGCAGCATATGTAGGGCTGGTGCTGTGAGGGGAACAGGCTTCTTTCCTATGCAGCCACTGGCCATATGGTGGCCAGGGGCTGGCCTTGGTAATTGATGGTATCTGTCGGTCTGTCCACGGAGAGGGGCCCTGGGGCCCCGAGATGGCCAACCTAAAACATACAGAGATCCAGCATAGGAGGGGTAGATGAGGAGGGGGAGATGCTAGTGTTTCAGCCCTTCTCCTCTATTCATCCATTCATCTACACAAAGAATGAACTCCCCCAACTCCCACACTGCACACCACAATTGTGCTCGGGTTTTCTGATAAAGGCCCTTCTCCCTCTCTCTCTCTCTCTCTCTCTCTCTCTCTCTCTCTCTCTCTCTCTCTGGCTCTGGCTGGTTGGCCCAGGCCGCCCGTCTTTGGGTTAAAGTGAGGGGCTTCAAAGCCCCCTGGCCTGGGTCTGGTCTAGATGCCTGGTTCTGCTCTCCATGCCCTCCTCCACTGCCCCGCTGCTCCTTAGGTAACCCCCCAGAATAGGCTCTTTGATTGGTGTACAGTCAGCCAGATGGCACCCATTGATTGTATGGTGATCACTGGGTACTGCCAGATTGAGACTGGGAGAAAACGCTGGCATGGTGCTGGTCTATCGCTCACAAAATGCAAAAACAGAAACAAATATGAGGCTGATTACTTAAAAGCCTTACAAGTTCCTGCGTGATATGTATTCTGTATTTGTTAATGCATTTGAGACATGATAAAAGGCTTTAGCTACAGAACATATTTCAGATTCTCTCAGCACTTTCTTGATAACACAAAATTACTGAAAAATACTTTGTGTCCCTCTTTACGTTTTTCTACATGATAATATTTGACATTTCTGGTAATTTACATTAAACTTTAACCAGAAATATAGTTACAATATGTAACTTCCATACTCTTAAGGTATCAAAAACAAGAGTGATGAAGAAAATGCAGGCTGTTTATGAATTTCTTCCAAGGCTTTCCATTTAATCTCTAATCCCTCCATATATGGTCTCCATTTTCAACAATAAGTACATCTAAAATCACGTACAGCTCCATTTTCTCAGGGTCTGATGACCCTTACACATGTGCGTGTGACTATTTCCACAGCGATGTTCACTATACCCCACCTCCCCATTGCCAGGGGTGAAATAGACGTACACAGGATGGGATGAGTGTGAAAGCGTGGGAGAGAGAGGAGAGGAGCAGGGCTTGTTCCCACAGGCCTGACTCATGGTTCTACACTTCCAACAAAGACCTCTGCACCAGGACGCGGCACCCTAGCGTGTGAAGCAGACGGATGCACAAACACACATGAAAACAAATGCAACACACAGATTTACACAGACTCTAACGTGCTTTTGCGACTCACCATGCTTAAAGATTTACTGTAATATTTTTGCAGTTTCGTAAAGCCATCCGTAGCTTAACAATACTAAAGAGACTGGGTCAATAAATATCAATAATTCTGCCCACAGTTCAATTGCCAGAGGCAGTATGAGAAGACATGAGAGACAGATATTATTCACAAATGCTAATACTGTTCTAACAGTAACTGAGGTGCAAAGAAACCATCTCAGATGGAGAAAACAAAATCTAATTCCAACACTATTAAAGTCTTAATTTTTGATCATTTATGTTTAAAATTTCTGTTATGAACCTGTCGACCCCATGCGCATGCATGCAAACATGTCTCACGCTTGGCTCATTTAAATGCTCCGAAGGTTTTATGATACCAAGAACAATGCAATGTTTTATGCACTTGGAGATGAACTTTCGGGATCCTGGTGATGAACTTCCAACTTCAAAAGCTTTGCGGATGGATCACCCATTGAAAAGACGGGCACATATGACGTAATGTCTCAGGCCATCTAGTAAAAAAAACATCAATGGATGATGCATTAGAAGCTGATCCTGCGTGCGGGAAGCTGAAAGCCAGATGACACTCATTTTAATATCTAAGCATTTTGTTCCCACTTCAGCACTATTGTAGCAACCACACTGTTCAATCATTTCCTCTGAATTCTTTGAACTGTGGTCAGTTTCAAAATATAAAATTCAGAGCTAGATAGAAAAAAAAATTGAGATTGCCCTTATAATAACAATAAAGGACACATGGCACCATCATTATTTTGGACATGGGGTCATTGTGAAGCCAGCAAAAATATTTCTTGTCCATAATACAACATGCTAGAGTACCTTTTTTTAACTAATTGTCTGATCAGTGTAAAGTTATTTATGCTTAATCATCTCTGCGTTATTGAATCATATGACTAGTAACATCTGATTTAAGATGTACATTATTGTGTGGTGAAGAGCAAGTGCACTTGAACCCCCCCCCACACACACACACACACACATCCGTTTTTTGATGTAAAATTTGTGCATTTTGTTTTTACCTTCTCTTTCCATCTGTACACCATGTTGTTATTTTGCTTTGTTTTCAACTGCTATTTTGAAGTTTTCTGATTGAGAAAACCTTCATTTCTCCTCTACTGAGATTGGCATTATATGTTTACACGAGACCTGCGCTTTTAGTCAAGCTGCTAAGTGTTAGCAGTGTTGTAAGGTTTAAAACTTTTATCACACCGTATGTATTGATCTTGATCTTGTATGCTTAGCAGCTTGAATCAGGTCAAAAGTGGTTAATTGAGCGCCTGCCAGGCCTCTACAACAAAGTGGGCATAGCCGCAGTGTCTATAGCAGTAACAACAAACCACGCCAAGGTCAAATGAAATTCTGGTAAAATATAGCGGTAATCGTATGCAGTACATTTGGCAGCCGACGTACAAATTACAGACAACAAGCCTCCTTTGTTTTGTTTTGTTTTCTTTTTTGTTTTTCATTTGGCAGTAAAGAAACTGCTTCTTTCATTTGCCGTTTGTCATTCTTCTTTTATTTATTGTATTTTGTGCTGCCTATAAAAGCTCCCACGTCTTTCCCCGTACATTACAGGTCTGTCTGGACAAACAATGATGACTATAGTGAAAAGCTACCTGCTTGGTTGAATGGTTGGTCTTATCTGCAGTATGCAGGCCACGGGATGGCAGCAGCACATGTGCTGATGACAGCCTCACATTGGACAGTTTCTGGCGCCATACAATACCTTCCACTGTACACCTGTCGTCTACTTAGGAGTCTACAATGTCTGGTCTAATCTGTAATAAAAAACCATGATGCTCGCTGAGCATGCATGCATAAGTTTTAATGTGTTGTGTTTTAGTTGAGTTTTTGGAAAGAAGGTGTCGACGGCCTAAGATTACATCATCACATCTGCCACAGTGAGACTTAGCGTCACTGACTTTGGAGATGTCAGGGAGAGCATCAGCCACCCGCCTTCATCCCCCAACTTAGCCACCGCCTTTGTTGAACCACTGTTTGCCCTGAGCTGCCCCGGCACAGAGCTGTTTGCTCTCGCGGATGGAGAGAGTGATAAAGGAATGGAGGGAGATGGAGAGAAATGGAGAGGCGAGGAGGCTCTCGATTTGTATAAGGTCTCTGGCACCATTCAAGATTGCAGGCTTTGACAAATGGAGGCAATAAAGGGGCGAGGCCTGGCAGGGGCTCAATTAACCACTAGTGGGACTGTAGAAGAGGGGGACACGGACCAAGACCCTCGCCTCTATAGAGAAGGAACAAGTAAACTGCAGGGAGGGGGAGGTCTGGCAATTTGTTCAGCTGTCTGTCTGTCTGTCTGTCTGAGTAGACTTGGCCAGTTTGTCTGTCTGTTTCAGTGTCTTTGCATCACTCATTTGTATTTACTTAGCTTTTGCACTTGAGGGGCAACTTGAATTTGTCTTCCTGTGTCCTAACAGTCACAGATATAGAAAAAGGTAAACAGGTTGTATTTTAAAGAAGTCTGAGGATCAAGATCAGAAGATTTATTAACACAAATACTTTTTTCCCTAATCAGTTCTTTGTGATTGTGTTTAGTGAATTGTTGCAATGCTGCAAATGAACAAGGAATAACTTTGCATGCTCTCTTCAAAGTCAACCAAAAATCTTCCTGAAAAAAAAAAAGGTTCACCCTAAAGCATCTGCTATTCAATCCCAACACTACTTCAGCCAAGCGTACATGAATATGGTGCTTATGCTAGTGTAAACAGACCATTACTTATGCAGAGCCAAAAAGCCAACAGTGCTTATTTAGGGGACAAGTTCACAATCTCTGTAGCACTGCGATCCATTCTCAGTGACAGTCATTTGTGTACCTTACACTCTCAGCACCAGCTAGCTACCACCATTCAAATTCAAATTGAAACCTAGTGGGGAACAATAGTTGGGGATTCGCTGAGAGCAATTAGTAGTGGACTCCTCCAGTGTCTGGCCCAAAAACTTTCAGCCCTGTGGTTCCATCATGCAGAGGCACTGACCCCTTTCAGATGCAGGAAAGGAAGAAGAGAAAGACGGTACTGAATAAAGAGAGCTGCCTAGTGACACTGAAAAGAGACGAGGGGAGTGAGCTGGCAGAGTTAGGACTGTGTGTCCCTACATTACACAGACATGAGCTGAAGTGTGATGGAGGGTGTACGGCTGTTGAGTCAACAGGAAATGTAATGAAGACAATATTATTGTTAAGCCAAGTCATATCAAGCCAACTTATAGTGTAAGATAGGGACAATAACTTGAAATATACTGGGAGTCCTTGCAAATCTGCAAATATTTTACTTCTTTCA
>VUQK01010021.1:1637-16248 GCA_015106715.1 Bujurquina vittata | reverse complement strand
ATTAGGTTTAACCACAATTTATAACAATTTTATTCATGGCTCCCAGTGTTTCGAAAAGCAGGTTCCTAACATGTTTTATTATTTCATAACTTAAGAGGCTTTTCTTCATTAGAGCCTAAAATAATGTGCACATTTTGTAAGGTGTGTTTATGCTGATCTGCTAATCATACTAGTTATTTAGCATTGGATCCAAAGAGATCAATAAGACAATCTGTACGGATTCTGTTGTTAATAATAAGCCTAAACTAGAGAATCTTCTATTGCAGGACAGAAGTTAAATGAAGGCGGTTGAATACAGCCTTATGTCCCAAAAGAAGAAACAAAGAGGACTAAACGAAGTAAAAAAACAAGTAAGATACTTAAGTGTCTGTGTAGGGCTGGGCCATATCATATTATTCACAATAATACTGCTAAAAAAATCTTGCCTGTGAAAATAAATTACATCATAATATGCTAATTTTATGGCGTAAATATGTCTCCCCACCACGCAGTGGATTGCGCTCACGTGGGTCATGCCGTGTTGCCAACTTAGTGACTTTGTTGCTAGGCTTTTTCCCCCTAGCAACTAGACAAATGTAGCTACGGTAGTTTTTCCAGTGATGTCAGAGAGTTCTGAAAACCTGAAGTCCACCGCTGTCGCCGTGTTTTGTGTCTTTGTACTGCGTCCGTTCTTACGCTTTGGTGTCGCCCGTACCACGGACAGTACCTGGCTGTTAGGTTGTACTGTCAGTCACATGACCTTAATAACGGAAGTGAGTCTTTTTCATGTGTTTGTGATGTTGCCGGCGGACACGTAGACGCCTCAGAGTAGGTGGACCCGTTGCTGTCATACGTTGGTGCATATGTCTGTGGATTTACTGAGCTAGCAAGAAACTTTCTGACTGAAGGATGGAATTTTGTTCATTCAGTCTGTTTACATGTTTATTTTATTTGCACAGAGTACTGGCTGTACAGGAGTACAAACAGGAGGAAGTACTTTGGTGAAGTCTCCTTTACTGCACACTGTTTTTTAAAGAATAAATCAACCTTTTGCAGTTTTTGCTCAGTATTTTTTCTGTTTACATTTTAATAGCAGAGCTATAAGTGTTTAGTTATGGAGGAAAAAAACATTAATTTATTTGAGAAGGATTATTATTTAAATATGCCAATGGTTTATTTTTGAGCAATTTCTCATGTACATCTACAGCTGAATGTTTAAAAAAAAGTGCCCATGTGGCTCAAGTGCCTTTTTGCAGACAGACAGACAGACAGATTATTTGTGGTCCATATCGCCCAGCACTATGTCTGTGTAGGTCTTCAGTTATCCAGGTCACAGTAGCCTCTGGAGCTTAACTGAAGAAGCCTTTTTGATGAGGGGTAAAGCATCTTTAAGACACTTAAAGAAGTTCTGTCACATTTTTCAAACTTCAGAGACACTAAAGTGACACCTTATATCTATCTAGCTTGGAAAGCAACCAAAAGTAAGACATTTAGATTTAAACTAAAGTTTGCAATGATGAACATAAAGCAACTGAAACCAGTAAACAGCGATACTGCATTGGTACTTGTTTCTTTATAGCTCTATATGACAACAAATAATGAAATGATTATTTTCTTTCCTTTGCACGTCTGCCTGTGAAATTCACCTTCTGTGTTACGGTACTGACATCTTGTGGCCACATGCTGTGATGGCATTTTTATAATTGGCTCCGACCAGGCAAGCAAGAAATGCAAATACTCAGAGAGGCTTCTATGATGTTTCTGAATGATTAAGTTTATAGTAGTGTGAATCCATAGTCCTGACTGTGCAAAGCTTATATGTTTACACCAGGACGCTCAACAACATATAGCTAAATCAAAGAGATTTAGTCCCAATAAGAGGTTTGACTACATTTATTTTCAAGCTGAGGCCTAAATAACATAACCCACTTCCCAGATGATACCGCTAGATGTAACATGGTGTCACTCTTATAAAGTAGGACAGAGTAACTGGATCAGCCAAAAGGCATTTCATTTGTGGGCATTTTTACAAGCGGAATCAGGACAGCAACAAACTGCAAACATGATAAGCAGAGAATGAGATTCTTACCTTTCACATTTATTTGCCATTAATGCCAAACCATCATCTCATGATAAGAAAAGGAAAACTTCATTAATGTACTCAAAGTGCCCCCACACACACGAGAACTATCAAAATCAGCTCAAACAACAATTACTTTCTCACCATTTGAGTGGTGTTCCTTCGTACTCGAACCACATCTCCTCCACGTCCTCCGCCCTCATTACTTTAAGGAAGTGTTTTTTCACCTTGTCTGTGACCAGAGTCAGGTAGCTCACCCTGGGTAACAGCAGCTGACAAAGTCAAGAGGACAGAGGAAGAGGTGCATTAGTAGGGTACGGTCTTTCACTGTGAGCTGAATGCCTACTGTGGGCTAAATTTAGAATGTTAAGTAAAAAATACAATTTGCAAAATGAGCACATATACTGAATCTGTATGGTTCGGTGTATTCATACTCAATATTACAGATATGTAAAAGTTATGAATTAAAGACACCTATAAACATGTAAATCATTTTAGTATTTTTCCATTTACTGTGACACAGAACTGCAAGCATAGAGACATCAGCAAACTTCATCATCACTGAAAAAGCTGTAAGAGACGAGCTGTACAAGAGCTGTAGCCTCAGGTTGTACATTTCTGTGGTGCATGTCAGCAATGCCGCATAACTATGGCAACTGCCGCTAGAGCACAATCTCAACACACTACAATTAACCACACTCAAAGACTTACACTCCTTAAGACTTAATCTACGAGGCTATCTTGACACTTGAAGCACACGTGGGTTATGCGTGGGTTGAGACAAAAAACAACATCTATATGACACACTCTTGTCTTGGAGCCACTTATAAACCCACTCTCTAAGTACTCCATAACAATTTTCTATTAGAATATGTGATTTTTGACTTGGGACATTTTTTATGTCAAGTACTGACAGACAGAGGAGAAAAAACAAATATTCTAATTGACATAAGGTTTAAAAAACAAATATACAAAAAAGGGAGTGTAGGTGCTTATAAAAAAAAACATTTGGGCCTGTATTCACAAACCTTTCTAGTAGTAGAGTAGCTACTAGTGATGAAATTAGTGTAAATTATTATAATATGTATTCAACTCTTAAACTAAATCCTGACAAAGATAAAAGTTTTACAGAAAACCCCAAAGCCCTTAAAAGAGCTCCTAGGGTGAGAAACTGTTATCAATGGGAAGGAGTAATATTTTCAGAAGACTCATTAGCAGAAAAGGAAATGGTGGAAAGACTAAATGTAGAACTACTGAAAGGCAACAGTTTGCCACTTGCTTTTTCATTTTAGAAGATCCAGTCTTCACTGAAGGATAGCATGTAAGACCCAAGAAAAACAAAACTGAAATGCAATGTGTGCAAAGGCAAAAATAAAAATACAGCTTATCAGAATCTGTCATCCTGTAGATATTGTTTTCCAGGTGTGGCCTGGGATTTTGTGTCAACCATACAGTGAGAATCTACAGAAAGTAATGAATTTGATTTAAATTCAATATATTTTTTAATATGAAAAGGGTCTGACTAATAGCAAAGAGGTAAATCAGATTTATTTAATGGGTGAAACAAATTAAACCTTAGTACATTGTAGGCAAATGTATCTCACATTACAACTGATTTGTCACTGCTAGTGAAACAGTTGTAGCAACTGGAGTCAGTACACTTAAAACTATTGGGAAAGGGTGTTATCTGCAGGCTCAGTGCTTCTGAAGATTAAATAATTGTGGATTTGACAAGTATATTTAATACATTAACAATCCCAGCAGTGGAGATAGCTGCCTTTTGGCTGGAAAATAATCTATATGCAATTTTTTCCTTTTTTGTATTTGGTTTTTATTCTATGTTATTTCATTTTTTTATAAACCACTGAGTTGGTAAGAAAGATTGATACAGCAGACGTATATAGTACTATGTAAAAGTCATGAGCCACGCCTCATTTCCTTGTACTTTATAAGGAAAATGGGAAACTGGTTCAGCGAGTTCTTGAAAAACATGCAGAAATAGATGGAAATACAGTACATAAATAAACAACAGAGTTTGCACAATTTTAACAAGCTTGAAAGTCAATATTTGCTATGACCACAACCTGAACTCTATCCACTGCATGGGCAGTGTGGGATCACTGCCAATCAGATGCTTTCCAGATGGTATAACACAGTGGACCAAAATCTGAGAGTACTTTTTTGCTTTCATAATTTCATCAATTTTGACAAGATCTCCAACACCACTGGCTGAAAGGCAGCCCTCAAACCATGTTTTACAGATGGCTGTAGACTCTCACTGTTGTACCTTTCTCTTGACCTCCTCCAAATATACTGATAAAGACCTGAACCAAAAATTTCAAATTTGGATATATCACTTCATAAGCCCTGTAACACTGATTTTCAGTCCAGTTCTTATGTAATTTGGCATACCTCAGCCTTGACAGCCACCTATCCACTGATTTTTTTTTTAATGAGATTTTGGCAAACAGTAGATGGACCGACTGAAGGGTCAGATGCATCTCTGGGTTCGTGTCAGGTCTTGCTGGATGTTTTTTCTGTTTCTTAAGGACATGGCTTTCAGATCCTGTTCATTTGCTGCTGATAGTTCTTTAGGCCTGCTACTTCCTCTTTTGTCTTCCACTTGCCTTCCAAATTTTTAAGGATATACTGCACACCATGCTGCAGTATGCCAAGTTTTCAGCCAATAGTTCTTTGGGAATCATTTGTTCGTGCAAAAATAAAATTTTAAGCTGTGTTATATTTAGCAGTTTTCATAGATTCAACTAAAGTAATGTTTATAAATTATTTATTTCTCCCTAATGAAACTATTTAAAATTGGTTATTTGCTTAGTTATGTATTTTATGTGGACAACACTGATTCATCCCTTGAGTTTGGTGCTTTTTATGCCTGTATGAGTCATCAGTCAGTATTAAATGGTTTAATTAAAAGTATTCTTTTGAAAATGGTCAGGTCTAAAATTGAGAAAAAAAGACTGGAACCTGAAAAACTATTTTTCAAAGAAATGAGGGATTGCTCATGACACAGTATTGCAGACTTCCTCAAAATTGAAAAGGTGTACCTTGAAATTATGCCACACCTATGAACAAAATGTTTGAAAAACATTTTTTAGATGATATTTATAACTACACCTGTAATCTATAATTAGGTATGTCAATTTCACTTCGCTATTTTTTATTTTTTGGTTGAGCTGATCACGTTTTAAAAGAATGTGTGGAGGTAACAGTTTTAGTCCTTTCATTGTCCAGAGTTGTTCTGACAACTTTCTTAAATCCCTCTTAGCTCCTTGCTTCTGAGTGTGTTCTCAGGATGCTTATGAATGTGAGCCCTGGTATCTAGTATCAGTATTCACCCTTACAAACTGAAATAAGGGGCTTCAAACTTACTGTGTGGTCTCAGGGGCTTCCAGAAAGCACTAATCTTCAAAAGAAAAGTTAAGTCAGGCATAGGTTTTGCAGCCATGTGAGATCAGAATAGATGTACTTACATAATAGGGCTCGGCCTCTCTTTCAGTCACCTCATCCTGGTTCAAAGTGAAGCAGGTGGGTATCCGGCCGAACCAAACGTCTCTCAACACGTCCTTGTCATCTGCCATGCTGCTGCTCCCAGTGGCACATAAAGAATAAAATCTCCAAACACAGGTTTCTGCTTCTAAAGGGATACACCATCCTAGTGTTAACAATAGAGCAGAGCAGAGCAGGCAAGCAAGCACTGGCAAAACTTTCAGCATCACAAAATCTAAACCTCAATTCAGTATGCAGTGCAAGACAAGCTAGCACCTCGTTGACGCAATTCAGCTTTGGATAAGTCAGATATCTCTAAGTAAATTGCACTGAATTTATTACTAAGTTACAGTCCAGTGGTAGGAAGCGACTTACATGCTAGACTTCCAAAACAATTCCAAAACTGTCAAACTACGCAGCTGTAATGCGAAAACTAAGGTTAGCTCGAGTGCTAGGTATGCTAACTTACCCAGAGGAAGCATACTTTTAAAATGCTTAAAGTAAACATGCGTGTCCGCTTACAAGGTACGGATATTGTTTGCCACAAATAGAAACTTCTAATGTATGGAAAAAAGATAGGAAAGTCTTACTTTTTGTCGATGTTTTGTAGACAGATTGAATGGAAAAAGGGCCGTAAATGACTCTGTTGTCATTCCCCTGCTGACACCGGAAAAACAGCTGAACTATCCCGTTACTGCAAAACAGCGACCTCTGGCAGCAGCTGTATTTACTCTAACAACTACAGAAACGTATCAAAAATCTGAAATTTTTTAAATAAAAAACGATCTATATGAATAGCACGTGTCTATCGTCTTTTAAATGTTTGTAGGTTTTGCATTTCTCCCCCAAATATCTGAACGATAAAGGCAACCCGTGGCTGCGCATCATCACTATGCGACGGCCCTTCTAAACTACGTACTTCTCCTCTGGCTGTTTAGGTTCTGTTGTGTTCATCGGCAGCTTCGGGAATGGATAAAAAAATGGAGATGGATAACCTGGAAATTCGTCTGCAGTCGCTAGAGAGTCACGTATATGGCGAGAGAAGAAACAAAAGTGGAAAACCTGTAAAGGTTCGCTTATGTTACCTCTATTTGTCATATGCTAATTGTTAGCCTTGCATAGCTAATGATGGCTGTCTCTGGTTGTGAGTGAACGCCCTGTTTTTTTTTTATTTTGTACACCAATTTTAGCAGAAGTCGTGACAACCATTCCGTTTAAGACAAACAGAATTTTTATTTTCCTGCTTATCAGCGGCTGTTCTTGTATTTTTAACCTTTGACTGTTTAATTTTAGCTTTAGCTAAAGTAACGTGATGCTGTTTGAGAATGGGACTCAGCAGAGTATCATGTGAGCTGGAAAAAAAAAACACTTTAGCTTACAAAGAGGCATTGAAGTTGGTTTGTTTTCTGGTAGATTTTGTTTTTCCAGAGGTGGAGAGAGTTCCGCAGTGTGCTGCTTAGACTGAATGTAGTTTAAATTTAAGATTCAAGAGGTTTATTGTCATTCCGAGACAAAAGGTTGCACTAAAGGGAACGAAACTAACTAATGAGGTCCCTGTAAGACACCACTGCAACAAGCTAAATGACTAAATCAGTAATACAATTTAAAATCTAAATTTAGAAGAAACAAAATGTAGCGGGTACAGCTGCTGGAGAGAAGAGAAATTGAGTCAACAGAAGCAAGACAGAAAACATGGATGTGAATGAGAGGGAGACGGGTGTAACAGGAAAGATGAGTTTAAATATCTGGGGTCGACCATCCAAAGTAATGGACAGTACATAAGAGAGGTGGAGAAGAGTGTGTCAGCAAAGTTGAGTGAGTGGAGACAAGTATCAGGGGTGATCTGAGACAGAAGGGTAGCAGCAAAGCTGAAAGATAAGGTTTACAAGATGGTAGTGAGACCTGCTGTGATGTATGGTTTGGAGATGGTAGTGCTAACAAAAAAAGAGACAAAGTTAGAGAGGCAAGTCTGAGATGTTTTAGACATGTGCAAAGGAAAAATAGTGGAGACAATGGATGTTGAATATGGGGCTGCCAGCCAGAAAAATAAGACCACAGAGAAGATTCATCGATGTACGGAAGGAGGACACAAAAAGGGTTGTTGTGACAGAGGGAAATGCTAGGGATAGAGTAAGATGGCGGCAGATGGGCCACTGTGGTGACCCCTAAGGGGAGCAATTGAAAGAAGAAGTATAACTGAAACAAGGATTTTAAAAAAAGAAGAAGAAGAATGCAATTTAAGTAGAATGGTTGTTAGAGTGGAAAAACTTCTTGGTTCATATTAGTATAAATATATATACTTGGGGGGCAGCACGGTGACGCAGTGGTTAGCACTGCTGTCTCACAGTTTGAATACCATCTGGAAGGCCCGGGTTCGATTCCACCTTGGCCCAGCCTCTCTCTCACTGTGTGGAGTTTGCATGTTCTCCCCGTGTCTGCGTGGGTTTCCTCTGGGTACTCCGGTTTCCTCCCACAGTCCAAAGACATGCATGTACTGGGGTTAGGTTAATTGGCTAATCTAAATTGCCCATAGGTGTGAATGTGAGCGTGAATGTTTGTCTGTCTATCTGTGTTGGCCCTGCGACAGACTGGCGACCTGTCCAGGGTGTACCCCGCCTCTCGACCTGTGTCAGCTGGGATAGGCTCCAGCCCCCCCCCCGCGACCCTGAAAAGGAAGCGGAAGCAAATGGATGGATGGATGGATATATTTGGACTTATTGCATATAAGAGAGTGTTTTGTGTAATCTGTTATTACACATAATGAGTCCCTGGTGTGTGGCAGAGTTTGTTTTTTTTAGCTATTTCTGGTTGTTCTGGTCCTGGTGCTATGCAGCATTATTCCTGAAAGGCGGGGCAGTCCATGAGCAGGGTCGTTCATTATACTGGGAGCCCCACTCCTGCATGTGTTTATGTAGCTGTCATTTGATGGCAGGTGCAACCAGTGATCTTCTGTTCAGACTGAACTACCTGCTGTAGAGCCTTAGTGAATGCATCAGAGCTGTTTCATACCTCACAGTGACATGTAAGGATGCTCTCCACTGCACACCTGTGGAGAACATTACCCAGTATGTAATGTAAAAACTGTCTCATTTCTGAATGAGACCTTAAGCATAGAATGTAGGTAAGCAAACTACTAATTCTCATATTTCTTTAAGGGTAATAAACTTCCAGTCCTCAAAGGCAAGAGTAGAAAGTGCACTAATAAAAATACCATTACATTTTGTTGGTACCGTCTGTATCTCCCAGTGTCATTTGAACTTGAACTCTTTATTTTCTGTTGTACCATACTACCCAATATTTTACCCCCAAAATGCTCGTATACATTAGTAAAATACATTTTAATGACTTTGCTATCAGGATGATAACCATTAATTTTTTGCCCTACAGTGTGCAGAGTCTTTGACCAGGATTCAAGCTGGTCTGACCAACACAGCCAACAAGAGAGAACGAGTAAAAATCCTGCACAAGAAGAGTGAGTCACACACATTCTGTCAGCCCCTACATGCTGGATTATTGGCTTGCATCTTTTTTTCTTTTTCTTTTTCTTTTTTTTACTGAAAACTGCTTTATAGCAGTTATGCATATTGTGTCCTGTTATCTGTGGTTCTCAGTTTTCCTTCTTGGCATTTGGCCTTTATTCCCTTTATATGTTACTTAGTATAAAATATGCTTGCAGGAATTTTGTTGTTAGATTTTAGGCTGTCTGTTGAGCTTGTAGTCATACTCATTGGTGTTTTGGTGCAGTTGAGGACCTGTTAAAGTACCTGGACCCCCAGTTCACTGACCACATCACTGTGCCTGATGCCATGAAGTTGGAGTTCATCCTCGCTGGTAAGAACTTTAAAAATTTTAATTAACAATAACATTATTGACACATGCACAAATGCAAATTTTAATATTGAATGCTATACATGGATATTTTGTTGTTGTTATGCCTTATGAAAGACTAGAAGATGAGTTTACTTGTTATGCCTTTGCAGAGGAGGATTTCTTACTTTCTCAGGCCGCTTTACTAGAGCAGGTCAGCAACCTGCAGCCACTGCTGGACAGTACCTACATCAGAGGTGGGTTTCACTCTGTAGGACACATTCATATCAAACAAAACAATGTTGATTTTATCATTTTTGATTGAGCTTCTGGTTATTTCTGTTATCTATTTTTAGCCAGGGTTTAAATGGGTGACATGGGGGCCTGCTGTAGTTCCTGTCTTGAATTTCCAGAATCATTATGCATTCTTTCAAGGATCTTGTATATCTGCTGGTTGAATAGGGAGGGAAATACAGAAATACTGCATATTTTACCCCATCAGGGTCTTGTGTTTTTATTCACAGATGTACCTGAACATGCCACCAAGCTGCAACGTTTGTCACAGATTCACATCAAACAGCAGGTAGCGTCTTCTTTTGTTCTCTGTCTACCCCATGTGTTTTTCTCTCTTAAGTTTTATTTCTAATTATTATTCTGTTTGTTTTACAGGACCAAAGTGAGGCTCAGTCACAGGAAGTTAAGAAGCTTTTTGAAGAATATAACAAAATGGTACGCTTCTTTTTTTACATGACAATGTTATGAGCACAGTGAATCAAAACTGTTAGCAGGCATAAGCATACTCTTAGGGTAATCAGAGAGAGTCAGGTCAGTCGCAGAAATTCAGAACACATAACATTTTTATTTATTTACTTTAACCTTTATTTTACCAGGTAAAATGTTTGAGAACCAGTTCTCATTTACAAACATGGCCTGGCCAAGATGCTCCAATAGAAATGGGTCCAAAAGAACATAGATACACATAAGCATATAAACCAAGATTAAAATAAGAATTGCGTATTAACACGGAGCAGGCGTGTAAATCATGAGAACGGAATAAGAAGTGGGAGTAAGAGGTTAGTATTAAAGGGAAAGAGGGGATGTGCATGAGTGATTGTATGCAAGTATGAATATATGTTTGCTTAAGTGTGTGAATTATAGGGGAAAGTGTGTGTGTGCGAGAGAGAGAGAGAGAGAGAGATCCGGGGTAATCAACTATCAACTATTTTTAAGTTTAATTTTGAAAGATTAAGAGGTGTTAACATTGCAGGTTTGAGGGTGCTTTGTAAAGTGTTCCAGTCATTTGCTGCTGCAAAGTAGGATTTGCAGCCAAAAATTGTTGAGTGTTGGGGATGGTGAGCTTGAGATTCACTTGATTACAGTTGTTGCTGAGACAGAATTCCACCCACTGATGCCTGACCTTTGATTGGCAGATGTTCCTGTTGTCCAAGCAGTTCACCCAGTGGGATGAGACCCTGAGGAAGATGGAAGAAGCCAAAGGAATCCGACCTGTGGAGTAGTGACCACCAACACTTAATGCAATGTGGCAGGAGTATCTAATTAAATATGTAAGACAGAGTCATCGCCACATTTCACTGTTTTTAATTTATTTGAGTCAGGTAATGTAACATTGATAATCTAACCTGATGTAACAAATCCTCAAAACTTTAATAAATGATCCTTTAACAATTCTAGAAACAAGAATATTTACTGCTAGCTGACAGGTGTGTCTGATGCTTGTGGTACCTGAACACAGTAATGTATGAAGGAACTGGGTTTCCTGTAACTCTTTAATTGTGGAAGAATTCACTCCCATCACCCAGCTAGTAGCTCAAACAGTTCTGAGATGCTGTTATGCTATTTATTGTCTAGACAAAAGTACTTTTCATGCTTTCATATTGACTTTACTTGTAATGCATTCCTGCACTGCCGCCCTCCTGCCGGCTGGTAACAAATTGCTCTTTCCCTAATTAAAAACCACACTCTTTTCTGTGGATACCTCCTGACATAAAACCTTAAAGTAGCTTCAGTATTTTTCCCAATAGTTTGGTTTGAATATGTAAAATACGTCTGATTTGTTATACAGCAAATACATTGGATTGATACAATAAATATTACCTTTCTGTGTATCCAAAAGTGTTTTTTGGGTTTGTTTGTGTGTGTGTGTGTGTGTGTGTGCTGCAGATGGAATCGAAGGTTTTGTAGAAATTCTGAACTTTGTTTTTGTGGATATTTTATTCATTTTCTTTCTTTTCTGGACCACCTTAAGGTGTCTAAGCTAAAGCCTGTCTGGACATTTTAATTACCACACACTGGATGGGTGTCAGATTTGCTCATGAAGCTTCATTGGTATATTTTGTTGAACATTTTAGATGTCTTTACACAACTGTGCTGCTTTTATAGCTGGTTACTACCACTTACACATAGACAATAAAACACCAACATTTTCTGTTTCTTTTCTTTATTTCATGTAAGACCTCATGTTAGATGAGGAACACACATACATGCAAACGGGCAGGAAAAACGCCGTTAACCGTCACGTCTGTCGGAAGTGCTGGCGGTTGGGTAACACACTGAACCCATTCTGCCCAATATTTCTTTAACATTGATGCTGGGATCATTTTTGGCAATTCCTTGAGTTAGAGCATCATGCTGTAAATAAGAGGGAGAAAAAGTAGACCTTTTACATTTTGTGTAACAGATCTCGATTTAGAACAAATAAATGTTTTAAATGAACAGTCAAGTAAAGAAGCTAGAATAACAAATTTTTTGCACCTTAATCAATGTCTGTTATTTAAAAAAAAAACTGCTGGTAGAGCGGTAATTCTCTCTGTATTTTACACTATTCTCAGGGGACATGCTCCATTCCATGGCAGACATTTCAGCTTAGCTTAATCAAGTGGACATCACTGACTACCAATATGTGGTGCAAAATTAAATGATGTAAAATCATGGCTTCTATTCTATACATATAATGGAGGAAGGCGGTAACAAACAAAGTTCCCCCTATTTATGCCACATACCTGAACTGAAACTTTCACTCCATAGCGCACGTAGGTAGCCAGGTGTTCACAGTTGTTTTTCCTGGGTCCATAGGGTCCACATTCTCTATACTTTTCTTTAATTCGATCAGTAATTTCTTTTTCACTGCCTGCTTTGTAGTGTTTAAAATGGTCAAGATAGTTTTCCTTTGAATGATCTGAGTTTGTATCAAGTTTGCTAAAAACACAGTTGGCAATGGGTGACTTAAAACAAGATTTAAACCACTCTCCAACCGTACCTAGAGAACAAACAAACAAACGCAGTATGAAATACAAATCTGCTGCTGTCATCTTCCTCTTACAGGTTATCAGCTGTACTTAGTAGATGAGGGAATAAAAAATGAGAGTTTGTAAATTTTGTAGGTTATAGTAGCTATGATTATTGCATAGGAGGTATTTCTTGACCAAAAACCATTACATTCCATTAGTATTGAGGTATGAGAAATGAGCTTGTGATCATGCAGTTGTTGATTGTATTTGTTTTGAGCAATTATGAGGTTCCTGTTTCCCTTTATTCGCATCTTTATGAATAAATCTTCACACATCTTTGTCTATAGAGGATAATAACAGTTATAAGGATGCTGAGACAGCTTTGCTCTGATATGAAATGTTACAATATTACTTATCAAGGAATTGCCATAGCGTCATTCCATCTCAAATCTTCGGCTCGATCGTCTCAGATTTGCAAAAAGATTATGTGGCCTAAAATTTGAACATATAAAATGATTGTTTGAAATTTTAGCATGATTTATCAAATATTTTTCAAGAAATATTTAAAAAAATGCTCTTTCAACCCACTTTCAGGCCTTTTTTTACACTTTGAAATCTGAGGCAATGTTTGAACATGAATCAAAAACTATTAAAGATAAAAGCCTGAAATTTTCACTGGTCTTTCTCAGGATCTGTAAATTGGACAGATACATCAAAAATGTATTGTCTAGTTAAAATGTGAAAAAAATAATAATTATAAAGTCCAATAGAACTGAAAAGTTGCATATTTGAGCATCAAAACAATAAAAAAAAAACATTGTAAATGACTGCTGACAATGCCTGAATTGCATTTAGTGGAATTTCGCAATACTGCAAAAATAAAGCATGTAGAAAACCTTTTAACATGAAATTCTAGTCACAAAAATTAAGAAACTGCTATTTTCATTCCATGTTCATGTACCACAAAAACTAAAATAACAGGAGATTGCCCTGTCCAAATAGAACAAAATCCTGGAGTTTCCAGATGGTATTAACTTATAGCTAAAAAAATAATTTTGTTAAATATGTGCATGTTTTTCATTTTCAAGACCTGATAGGCCATTACAAATTACATATTTTTACTATTAGCAACTGTTAGTAATTTGTATTATTCCATATCAAATATACTTGCCTGTGAATTCAAATATGTTTTGCTCTTGAGTTTTATTTGCAAAGTTTTTGCTACCCACATAAACAGCATAGTGCTTGTACAAACATATTTTCCCATCGACATTCAGACGCTTGAAGGCAATTATATCTCCAAATTGGTACTGTAGCTGAAAGAAATCAAACATGCATTTTACCAAATTTACATTTTCTGCAAAACACATTATTAAATACTATTACTGCTACTACAACTACTAATAATAATAATAACTTAGGTGCTAGTGGGGATTGTTACAGATTATCATATGGTAGTAGTAATTGTTGTCCTCTTGTTTACTCATTGTAACTTTAGAACAGTTTTTTCTTTACATTTTACATCATAACAGGAAGAAAGAAGAAGTCTTATAGTGTGAGATTAACACGTAAAAATAAAGCTACTTACATCACCATTGGTCTCGATTAGTAGGACTGTCAGCTGGAGAATCACAATCAGGATCAGGGTCCTCATTTTTTTTTCCTTTAATGGGAATATGACAGGATAAACAGAAAACATGTCACAGTTAATCATGTTGAACATGTTTAATAATAGGTAATCAAAACCATTATTGATAAATCTGACTTTAGAGTTGAAGTAGCTCCATTTAGCATCACAATTTTGAAAATAAGGAACAAACAAGTAAGTTGAGAAACTCAGCTAATTCCATGCATCAAAAGTAGTAAAATAGCTCCAGTAAGATGAAGTAGTGGCTATGTTAAAGAGAGTTTTCTTACACCGTATTTCAAGCTGTTTTTATTTAATTTTTTTGTCACCAATTTGTCCATCTAGTAAGAACTAATTTCAGGCGTC
>VUQK01010020.1:20975-41408 GCA_015106715.1 Bujurquina vittata | reverse complement strand
GGGAATGTTTCAAATATTGTTTTGAGAGATGTTTATGTTACACCTTATGCACAGATTATATTCTTTACAATAAAAGATAAGATAAGATAAGATAAGATAAGATAAGATAAGATAAGATAAGATAAGATAAGATAAGATAAACTTTATTAATCCCTTTGGGAGGGTTCCGTCAGGGAAATTACAGTTCCAGTAGCAAATACAGTTTCACACATAGAAATAGAAAAAGATAGAAATAAAGTTTTAGAAATTTTACAAGAAATATACAAGAATGTACAAGAATATATACAGAAATAGAATAGGATAGAATAAATAGATACTAAATAATAAATTAAGGTGCATTTATATTGCACTACGTTTATGGTGTGTAGGTGCAATGTGTAGGTGGTCGAGGACTTTAGTCCACATAGTGTAGCAACAGGTAAATGAATAAGAGTCTGCATTAAAGCTGTCTGTGTTTTATATCAGCAATCATGTTGCGTAATCAATTACTTTTAAACGTAACATCATTAAAGATTGTACGTTCGAGATTGTTTTAGTCTCGTTGTGCTACTTCCACTGAAGGTTAAAAAATAAGCACCTACATGCATGTTTTCTCAGCTCATAATTTGTATCTCTCCTCCACTTTGATTGCTAGACCAAACACAGATATGCCTTCCCTGGCTGCTGTCTGAGTGATGTTAATTGTTGGACAGAGCGAAACTTTTTGCAACTTTAAACCTCAAAAATCATAAACCTTACTGTCCAATCCCACAACCCCCCAGCCCCTTTTCGTGAAGGCCATTTCCGGAAACAGGTGCTCAGATTGATTTAGCTCTCAGCTTTAAACAGCTCAGAACTGTCCAGTCCTGCTTTATTCATACATTTATTTTCTCATGGTTCAACTATTGCAACTCTCTAAAAGTCACTCTTGTGCCTCCAACTGTAATAGTGTTACAGTTACACTACATGTGATGTAATGTAATGCATTACTGTATTTAAGTCAGTAATCAAATTACGGTAACAATTGTGTTGTTACTTGTGTTAAAACCTTCAGTTACCTGCATGATGGGGGAGATAAGAACACACCCACATTTAAAAACATTTTATACACTTTATGTTATGGTGTTATGTGTTTACTCTTATTACTACCAAGTTATCAGCTTAGTTGTATTGTTTCATTGATGTTATCACTGGTGATAATTTTAGTTATTACAAATCATCTCAGACCTTCAGTTCTTTGTGTGTGTGCTTACAAAAGCTGCCAATACACACGGAGACAAGATGGAGAATTTGAATACTTAGGACGCCTTTGTTTTTTATGGGCTTGTTGCTTTTCCTGCATGTTCTTTATAATCAGACATGTATGTCTACTCAGTTTGGCTTACCTGCTCTGGGAGAGAAGGCTGCCAGCAGGACAACCACCACTTCACATCCACTTTGTCATATGTCCATCATTTCCAGGAGGGCCTTGTGTGTACACGAGATAGATGCTTCACATGCTGAGCATCAGGAGGCCACTGTTTATCTGCCTTGGTAGCATGCTCAGTCTCATATAGCCACAATATCATCATTAAAACTATCGTCATTAATGTGTATTTGAAACTTGAAAATTGAAACAGACTCCCAAGTGCACAGAACTGACTGCTTGATATGACAACACTAAACAATAGGCATTGTAGTTTTTCAGAAACCTGTGCAAATGAAAATTCATCCTCATTATTCGCGACATCAAACAGGGCTGGGGCCCTAGCAGGCTCATTTGCAGCTGAATGTGGGAGGTGGTGGGGACAGTGGGCTGTTTAGCATGTGTTTGTGTTGCAGGAGTGGTGGAGGGACAGAGGAGGAGAGGGTACCAGTGGGCCACAGCTGGTGTGCCACAGTCTAAACCTTCTACCTGCTGCTATCACAACTAACAAGCTGGGCCATGATCAGGGATTAATGGTTTCTCTCTGACTGAAGTTGAGGAACTGGACTCCCACACAGCAACTTTCTTACCTCCCCGTCTGCCTGCTTGACCAACTGAGCCAAAGTTGTCAGCTTGTTTCACTGGCCCTGTCTTTCATGGTTGTCCGGCTGTCCATTTGTCTGATTACAATTTGTGTCCCTCTCTGTACCTCTTTGTGCAGCTCCCTACAGTTATGTATGTGCATGTCAACATGCATCATTGCCCTTCTGTGCTCCTTTATGTATGTCTTCCTGTATGTGTGTGTTTCATCCCTTTCTGCAGCTCTGTGAAACCAGCTGTGTGTGTTTACTCTACCTGGTTTACCTGCTCCGGGAGAACAAGCTGCCAGCAGCCACCCTGTCACTTCACATGCAGGCTGACAAACGCACATCCTGACTTGGAGGACTGCTTGTCTCCTGCACGATTTTGCAGACATCACTCGTGCAGCTAGTTAGTGTGCCTTTGTTTGCATGCATGTTGTGCACACACGATTCTATTTGTTTGATCTCTTTCAAACTCTGTCTGACCAGTTGTGCATGCTGACTCTACCTGCTTTCATTTCCTGGTCTACCTGCTCCAGGAGAGCAGGCTGCCAGCAGCAGAGCAGTCAGGCAACATCAGCTCTATCACGCTGAGAGACTGAGACAAACATTCACTGTGTCGTTCTCGGAGACGGGATTTGTTTTAGCAGCCATGTTTGAGCGAGAAAAAAAACAGTATGCTGAAATATTCAGCTGTGTGGAAAACACAGTTCTACATGCTTTCAAAAAAAGCCTCAGCAGTGTATTTTTCCCTGTTACAGACTGGTGAACATTCAAAAACGTGGGCCGTGGCCTTGAAATAACAAAAGAGTAACATCACATTATGCTAGTATGTCTGTATTTCGCCTTGTCTGTGCTTGTGGGAAAGGCAGGTGCTTCAGTAAAATGAAAAAACATCAATGCCATTGAAGAAAAAATATTTCCTAATACTCTGTAATGAAAGATGTTATATGCTTTAACCAGTGGTTCCTGGAGGCCAGGGTGCTTTTTGATGTCTGTGCCAATTCTGACCCAATTTCTCACAGTTTTTATTCTTAGCATTGATTCTCTTTTACTCGTTAAATGGCTGCTATTCCAGAGCTGAATTTGAATGCCATTTGTGTAGGTTTCCCAAGACTACATGCATTCACCAGCCATTTATCTTTCCTCAGTCTGAGCAGAACAGCTGCTCAGATCACATCTCCTGTCAACAAATCAATAGATGTGTTTTTTTTGCACCAACCTAAAATGTTCAGGGCCACATTTTTAAACTCCTCGAAGAAGAGTCCATTATAAATGACACCTGGATTATGTATCCTGTAATGATGATGTTGGGAGACGTATGACACCACGAGTTCAATGGCACTGCACAAAAGCTAAACGTATTGCATAGATAAGAATGCCTGCTTCTACCCCAGTATACTGGAGAGGGATGGAATTTTATCCATGATTATTAAAACATTGAAAAAAGCTAATAAATAAAAAAAGCCTTCCTATCACCTTATCGTGAACAGTTTTCATCAAGACTTTTCATTTATTTGAAAGTTCCAAACTGGTCTCAGTTGTGTAATTGTGAAGCCATTGGGCTTTACGTGGACGTCGCTGAAACCAGTTTTTCAAAGACTGCTCAAATACAACCAGATGTAAGGGGGGTGGCTCTGTGTTTTGGGTAGTCTGACCCATTAGGATACATTTCAAAAAGGTATCACTGCTTATTGTACTTGGATACAGAAGGGAGCACTGAATGACTTTCAGACTGTGAAGGAAGAATATGGTATTGAACAGCAAGATTTTTACAGATTCCTCCAAATGCTTTGAAAGACTCGGGACAGATATAGATGTTGGGAATTATGAGGATGGACTGGTGAAAATCTCCATTTCTACAGCTTTGAAAAATGATATTTAAACCGTATCCAGGGCATGCAATTATTTTTTCATGTAGGAAATCTCTAGTCCTTTTAGCTTAAGGAAAAATAGGATACCTTAAAATGACAGGTATGCTATTTACCAAATACAATGGAAAACCACTAGCTCTCTGAGATGGAGGGAATTCTGTTGGAAAATGTTTTTGTTTGTTTCTTTTTGCAGTAACAAGCAGACGCTAACCTGAAAATCAATTTACACGTCATCAAAACGTGTTCATGTGAACTACTTGGCTTTATCCATCTTATTTGCATTTCTGTAATAATATTTTTCTTCTTTTTAATCTATTCAGTGGAACTGAAGACACTATATATTCACAAAGGGGTGAGTATCAGGATCATTTTACATGGTTAACTCCCTCTTTAATGTACTGTGATACTGCTCTTTTGTATTAGTGTTTACGAATGCATCCCTGATTTGTGCTTCAATGTCCAATGGGATGTGATGATCTGGGTTGTCAAAATGACACAAATTATTGTATATCCTGTATAGCTCGATCAAACCATTTGGCTGATACCACCTGATAGAGCGACCTTAAAGCACTGCACTTTCCACTTTGACAATAAAAATCTGACATGCCCTTACCATCAAACTGTTTACACACTGGTCAGGTCTTACACAGTAGCATCATTTTTGCTTGCTGTTGTTGGGTTTTAACATGCCCAAGGTGATCCAGCAGGCAGGAAACCAGGACAGGTGAGAGCGGCTGGTCTCAAGACACGTGATGATGGATGGCAAGAACACAACAACCAGGGTGACAGAACATGTAAAGCAAGGACAAAACTGTGCAAGAGATGCTTGTGATTTGAAGAGAAATTTTCAAAAATGCCTTCACTATTCTCCAAAAAAATAAGAGAGCCTTGAGATTTTTTTAAGCCTCACTTTGTTGTTGCCAGTAGAAAAAAAGGGCTCTTCAGCATTCTGTAGGTGATTTGAACCTGTTAAGGTGTGCAACGCCGAATATGAGGAAAGGCCAAATAATACACCGCAGTTTTTGTTTTGTCTTTCAGTGGTTGTTTGTTGATCAATGCAAAAGATTTCGTTTAACTATTTATTCATGTCCCTTCATATTAAAAACAGTACATCCAGGCCAACAGCACCTTTATTCTGTACACATGCCAAATACCTTCATTTGTGTTATGGGTGATAACACGCTGAGTTTTGTATTGCTTTACATTCAACCCTTTGCCCTGTAAGAATGTTTTGCAGGGTGCTACAAAAGACTCTTTCCTTTGAAATGATTAAAGACCTTTAGATCACTTCAATTTCATTAGTTAAAAATTGCTTGTATAACTTATTAATGCACTGTTTAGAAGTTTAGATCAACAACACAAAGCCAAAACATCCACTGGCTTTATTACGACTTGTCTCTTGGTCAGTCAATTGATCAGTTGAAAAAGATTCCTGTGATCAAGGATACCTGCACAAGGCTCTTCGAGAGGCAAAGCTGTATCCTGGAAACAAGCCTGTCTGGCGTGGTGGTTAGCCTGCCAATGAAGTTGAGTTTTGGTTCAAATTCTGGGCTGGGAGTCAAACTCCCTCAGTCAAACTGTTCTTTTCCCCCCAGTGTTCCCACTAATGAACGGCACTAATTGATTGAAAACGCTGGTGGGAGGGGGTGAGCGGGCAGGGTGTGAGAGAGGGGGGTGGAGGGGTTGATGGCAAACAGTGTCTGGATCTGCTCCAGACTTATGAGGGGGCCCACAGAGATGAGCCCTGAGTATTGTAGGCCTAAACAGAGGAGAGGATATAATACGGGCTACAGTGAGCACAAGGGAGCAGACACATAAAGGGGACAGTCAGCTCTGATCCTCCAAAGACACAGCCCTGCTGAGTGTGAAAACCCTTTGTGGTTAATTACAATAATTCCTGTGGGTCATGGTGTGCGTTTGTGGCTAAATATAATGAGATTGCATGTTTGGTGTACATTCTGCTGAATGGTTTCATGTGCCTTACACAGCGCTGTTGTTGTCCTTCTCCTAAACGCTGAATATAAAAGTAAATTTCACCGAAGGCACAAAGAAGGCAACTGCATCAAAAATAAAGTCAACTGCATGGTGCCCTGTCTTTATTTTAAAGATAGCACATTGCAGCCAAGGCAGCTTTGGTATGCAATCACTGAACTCCTGTTAGGAGAAGCGATTCACCTTCCCCTTCAAAAAAAAATCTAATTTGATCCCTTGTGTGAGCAATAGAATTCTTTCTGCCACTAGCCAAAGCTTGTGACCAGTAGGTGAACAAAGATCAACCAGCAAATCAAAAGCTTTGCTTTGTTGCTCAGTTGTATTTTTACCTTCACAGGGACCTGACTCACACTCAACCCCACCATCCATTTCACCCTCACTAATGGAAAAATCTTCAGACACCCAGCACTGCTCCACTTTGGGCAGTTATTAGGTGGGTGGAAAGAGTCACAGCTTTCACTCATATCCATTAAAGCATAACAGAAGGTGCTTGGTTTGGAGTAGTACTCGCTCATATGGAGTACGAGCATGTCACATTTCTGTCCAGCTTGTTGTACAGTAGTAAGTACTCATTGTGTAGTGCAAGATGGGCCAATTTCTTTCTCAAAGAGCACACTTTTAACACAAAGGAAGCAAAAGTGGCCAGAGATGTTAGGTACTTTGTGCTTGGTTTGCTTATAGAAGATTGTCGTTAAGTGGTCCACAGACTGCCCGGCAGCCACCTGGTGCAAAACTTCTGATAATTTGTGCTCATGCATTCCTGCATTCAGACGGAATGTGTTGCAGTAAGTGACATTACATTTTCAGTAATGTGTGCTGCAAGGGATAGCATTTTAACATCCAGTGATTACGTGACAGTTAGTGTTCTGTTGTGCTCAATTGTATCACTGTTTTTGAGGGTTAGGGGGTTTCGATGGGGTGGCTGAGAACTTGTCTGACACAAGCACAGAAGAACAAAAAGATGTCTCTAAAGTTATTATATTTAGATATTTTTCTTAGCTGTTTTCATTTCTGACATTGCTTTATGTTAAATTGTTTTTGCGCGGAGCTCAGGGCACTTCATTTAACCTTCACGGGTAGCAGAGGGACAGGAAACATGAAACGGGGCTGCTTGTTAAACTAAAAATGCTTCATTTTTCTTGTATTCTCTGAGAAGTTTGTAAAGGGAGTTATTTACAGGCAGACTGAGCTCTGCTGGACAGAAAAAATAAAGTAACAGCTTCTTTTGCTGTTAGCAAGGAGCAACATTATTAATAAAAAAAAATAGTTCTTGTAATTACTCGGGCTTTACAAGGAATTTTACTAACACTGACTAGATCTGGTATTTTTGAACTGCTAATTCATGAACGTATTCTCACATTCAGCATTCTTGTACTGCCTTTCGATCATGGAGTTTTATTCATGCGTGAGGGGAGAGAGGAGGATTGGTGCAGGATACAGATGTTTTTTATCTGGCCGATCTACGTCCCTATCCTTACCTATGATGGCTACGAGCTGTGGCCAGTGAATGAGAGCGCGCATAAAAGCGGCGGGAACGAGCTTCCCCCGAAGGGCGCCGGGGGGTCTCCCTTAGAGATAAGGTGGGGCTCGGAGTAGAGCCGCTAATCCTGCACAAGGGAAGGAGCCAGTTGAGGTGGTTCAACACCTGACCAGGATCCTTCCTGGGCGCCTCCTAGGTAAGGCATGTCCCACAAAGAGGGGACCCAGGGGCAGACCCAGGTTGAGCTAGAGATGACGTCTCTCATCTGGCTTTGAAACGCGCCCCACACCCCAGCAGAGCTGGAGAAGATGGATGGATGGATGGACGCCATTATTATTATTATATTATTCCCATTCAAGTGGCCTATTTCAAAAAACAGAAAGTATTAATTGCACCTTAACATCGTGTCCAAACCGAGCAGGGTTAAAACAGTCTTCGTGCTGAGCTGGTGAGCTGAGAACACCTGTCAACACGACACACCTCACAATTTAATAAATTGCATTTTCTTACGGTCTTATTAACGAATCTTGTGTTCCTTTAGAGTCTCTTCATTAATAATACGCGTTCACTTTTTGTTGTTTTTTGGAGTTTGCGTGTTTTCCTGTGTGATGCGGTGTGTGCAAAGACACGCATCGGATTCATTTAAAACTAGCTACAGGTGTGAATATGGGAGGTGTGCGGCTGTCTCTGTGCGTTATCCCTGTGATGGATTGGCGGCTTGTTTAGTGTCAGCTGGGATATGTTCCAGCCCTTCTATGGGCTAATTACTTTATTTAGACAGAAATGATGGGATGCGCTCCAATCACTGGTGCACATTTAAAACTAGCAGGAGGAAGTGAGGAGTGAGTTCATTCGTATTTATAAGACCGTGACACATTTTTAAACACACTGACTCATATAAAAAAAAATAATAAAAAAGGCCCGCACCACCAAAAGATTTTAGATCCGGCCAGGACACAACATCAGTGCAAGTCTCAAAAATGGCTGTGGACGTCTCTGAAGCGCAGAAAGATTTTACTGGTAGGTGGAATCATAACAAGCAGATAGAAGGTGGCTTTCAGCATGCCTTCACCCACTCTCGGATTTCATATTTCTCAGTTACCAAAGCTCGTAGAAGCTCTTGTGAGTTGTAGCAGACCTTTGGCCTTAGTCTAGCGTTCCCAAAAATTGAAAATAACATTAAAAAAGTAAAAATCCTCCAATTTAGATTGAGTTCTTTTATGCTTAATTAATTTTACTGCATTTTTTTTCACTTAAATGTTGCGGCCTGCACTGTTTTATACCACAGTTATTTTACAATATTTCTCTATTGTGTAGCCAACACAAAATGATGCATTCCTTGAAGCAGCCGAACGAATAAAAAGCTGCTTACACATGAATGTAACCGCTTTAATGATCTGCTGATATAATATGTAACAGTGTGACAAGTGCAAGGACCGGTATTTTGCTATTTTAATTGCAAATATTTCTTGCATACCTTTACTTAGCGCAGTACGTGTGTGTGGCGGTCTGGTAACCCTGCCTCTACCTTGATAAAGAGACGGGCCTTTTTTCCACCAACACAAGCAGGAGACATCTTTAAATGTGTCCTCTAGCTAAGCTGGCTTTGATAGCTTTTTAGTGGCTTGACCACTAAAAAGCTGGGAAGCGCTCTCACTTCTGTTAACCAGTTATTTTTTCAAATAAGAAAATGCAGGACAGAAAAGGACTTCCTGTCCTGCATTTCTGTCATCGCTTGCAGTCAGTCGGGCAACTGCGCAGCTGCAGGGGACTTGACACCAAGTTTGAAGGCCTCCAAAAGCTGAGTAACTAAAATAAAGTACATTCATAAATAAAAATGTTTTTATACAAACACACAAACAGCTTTTTTTTTGTTTTAAATTTAATTTATTTAAAAAGCAAAACGACTTAACGACAGGAGTAAAACACTGTCCTCATGGACAATATCACTTTAAAAAAAAACGTATACATCACTTCTCCACTGAAATTTGAAATATCATATTTTACAACTTCTGTACATAGGCTATAACTGCAATCAATACATATTCTTTATCTAGACGTAATTCCTTAAATAAACTGGACGCTGCTGGGTGCCTCAGTGAGAGCAGCGCGCCTCGGCAAGAAAGTGCAAATTTAGGAACAGTGCGCGAGGCGCGCCCGTGTGTGTGTGTGTGTGTGTGTGTGTGTGTGTGTGAGGGGCCGGTGAGGCTAGATACAATAATCAATCAGCAGCTACAATAATAGTTTTATAATGCCCATTGCTGTTTTTAAAGTGCAACTGACAGTTTACAGGGAGTGTGGGGATCTTATTCACAGTACAAAATAAAATAAAATACAACAAGAATCATGTTCCAATTTTCCAGAATGTATCCATATCCCGTCTAACTAAATATAGTGTTCTTTTTTTTCCTTTTTTCCCCCAATGGGCCTTTAGTTAAGTACCTGATCCAAACGTGGAAATTCGTTAGGGGGACACATTACAAAAGGTAGTCGTGTTATTTGTTTTTACACTGACGCGTTTTAGTGTCATATTCAGTCTTGTCAGCATTTGTTTTTCTTGTCTTTTTCACCCCTTTTTTTCCTTTTGTGACTGGAACGTAACTGAGGTTGGATCGTTGTTCTTCTTTTGTGCGCTGCTGCCTTCATGGTTTTGTTGAAGTGTCAGTATTTTTGATACGCTGGCAGATTTGTTTTCGCCGGCATCAAAAGGAATGTGGAAACAATTATGAGGATTCGCATTAAAATAAAATGTGAGATGTCAAACTTTATCGTTCACTTTTATTGGCGTTTGGTGCGCGTGGCAAAAACGCAAAGACCACCGTTTTTCTTTTCTCTCTTTTTTCAAGGGCTTTTTCGCGGGGGTCGAAGCGGCGGGGAAACGTGTCCTTGGGGAGGGCATTGAATATTTTAGCCTACCTGCCTACTTGTCACTAAGATTAACAACTAGGCTGTGGGTTGTAATTTTTTTTAATCTTTTTTGTAACTAAATATGTCCTGAATAACTTTACTTAGAGGCCAGAAACCCATTTTCATTCTGTTTGTGGTTCGCACGCCTTCCAGGCCTCTAAAATATAAAAATGCAAGACTTCATACAAGACTAAATGACATGTGTTCCTGTGTACAATATTTAAAGAGAATGCCAGTCTTTATGTGGCCGTGAAAGCATCTCAGTCATTGTTTTTGCTCGACTCCTGGTCGCTCTGGTCATCGGTGAAGCACACGTCCACGTCGCTGTCGTTATCGCTCTTCTGCTCCGCATCCTCAAACAGGCCGCCCGGTTTTTCGTCCAGTTTTTTGACGGTCTGTCCGGGGTGTCTGGACTTGACGTGCCTCTCAAGGTCCCGCCTCCGCACCAGCACCTTTCCACAGAAGTCGCACCTGTAGGGTGTGTTTCCCTCCGCGTGGAGTCGGATGTGTTTGTTCAGGTTGCTGGGGTCTCCGAAGGGCCTGAAGCACACCTTGCACTTGAGGGGCTTGTAACCTGTGTGAGTCCTCATGTGGATTTTCAGGCCGTATTTCCTGGAGTACAGCTTGCCGCAGTAAAGACACAGGTGTCCCTTTTTGGGTTTGCCAGAGGTGGTGTTGCTGGCGCTTCCGGCGGGGATGGAATCCAGCCTTGTCCGGTTCTTCTCTGCTGCGATTTCGGACAGCTGTTGCGTGTGCATGGCGATCTCCCGGTCAATGTTTGTGATTGAGCCCAGGTCGTGGCTCAGCGAGGGTGCCCCAAAGTATGACACAGATTCTGGGTACTTGAGGAGGTTGCTGAAGTGGAATTTCAGCGGATAGTAAGGTGAGCTGTATAACAACTCCCCGTTATAGACAGTGAAAGGCATCAGGGGGATGTTGCAGTCGCCCCCGTAAGTCTTGACACCGTCAAAGTGAGGGAGAGAGAATCTTTCAAAATGGAGTCCCGGGGGCATTTGGGGGTAACGGGACGGGGAGAGGCCGGAGTGTAAACGGCTTTCTACGTGCTTAAACGCTGAGGTTTCCTCCATGTGAGACAGCAACGGAAACCCCCGGATTGCGTTTGTGCACGGTACCATCGGAGATGTGGAGTCCATAATTGCAGGTGGGCACTTGGGAGGGTGGCTCCCTCCTCCGTTTAGGCCCTCGCCCACGTTGCGGATTGGTTTCATGTTCCCAATGAGTTTGCTGAATCCCATACCGCTCATCTTCCCGTTGGCCTCCTCTCTGGAGCCCTCAGCTCCCGGTACTTTGGACACACCAGTTGGTTTAAAAGCTGAGCGCACACCGGGATGGAAGCCCATGCTGCTTAGCATTGATGTGGTGGCGCCCAAGCTGAGGAGATGCCCCTGGTTTCTGGCTGAGGTAACGCTCATGTCGAGGGCCCTGTCCTGCTCCTCGGTGCTGCTTTTCTTTGGCAGGCCAGTTTTGTTTAAAAACGGTGACGAGGACACCGCCCTCCGGCCAGAGTCGGAGATGGAGGCGTTACTGTGACCGCTCCTCGGAGAGGCCGAGTTGTTGGGTATGTCTCCAGACTTCGGTGACCTGCTGAAGGTCTCTGTGCCTCTGGCCTGTTCGCTGCTCACAAACCCCCGCCCGTTGCTCAGTGCGCAATGGAAGTGAACGTGGGCCTTGAGTGTGTTCGGGTATTTGAATATTCTCCAACAGTACCAGCAGATGTAACGCTCCTCACCTACAGAGACAGCAGACATGGCGATAATAATGAGATTAATGTGGCTAATTAATAATTAAATCCTAGAACACGGCCTGTGGTTTACAAACAGGCCCGCGCGTAAAATGCTAATAACAGATACAGGAAAAAGACCTGAACGTGTAAACTCCCACACTCAACACACACACACAGATAGAGAGAGAGAGAATCATAAAAAGACAGGGCTGCAAAGATAGAAAATTCATAAAATACACATTTAAATGGACAGATTTAGGGTTAAGGTTAGTCGGTCACTGCTGCACACCACTTGAAATTTCAATTCAAGTCTAATGGATCTGATCCGGTTTCTAAGATCTGGTGCCAAATGTTAATAGACACATGGAGCCATCTTAATGACCCCCAGTCGAACACTCAGGGGTTAGGCCTAATATAGATGTAATGATTTTGTAATCCTTATACGGGCCATTGTTTATGATCAGCATCAAAAGGGCAAATGCCCTGCCCAATCTGGCGCTCAGAAAACGATGCATTGAATGCGGGACTTTCCCTCTCTGTGCTCTTTCCCGTGGAAGTGACAGCAGCTGTTGCTTGAAATCGCAAGTCTCCAGAAACAATGGCGGCGGCCCATCTGTTGACGCCTCATAATGGAGGAGAGCGTATGTCCAGGAGCGCACACGGTGTGCTGGGCCGGAGAATCATGGCAATATACACCCCACATAAAAGTTAGCATTCATTAGCCCACAATACCTTAACGCACCCACCTAATTTACCGTGAAGCACTTGTTTTTGAATTTATTTGCTTTTGAATACATGAATATTAATGACGCGATGACATTTGTTAACCTCCAGCCTCTTCTTTTTCTTTGGCTTCCGAGGCTCGTCAATTTCTGCTTTTAATTGCCTTTTTATTCCGTGTTTCAAGAACCGTAATTGCTTTGTCACAGTTAAGAGCTTTAAAAATGTAATAAAAAATAATAATAAAAAATCTCGAATCAAGTTTGATATCATTTCAAGCTTCGCTTTTGTGCTTGTAGAAAGCATTCAAGAGGCCCTTCCAACTCGAAATAAAATGTTGAAGTTGAAATGATCGTCTGTTAAAGGAATTTCCAGTGTTGTATCTGCTGATAATCTTTTTTAAACGGATTAATTCAAGCTGAGCTGCTGTTTAGTTTTGGGGTTTTGCCAAGATTAAGCGCTAATCCCCAAGCGCAAACACTAAGGTTGCGCCTAATAGCTCACAAAACCCGATTAAAGGTTTAAAGATAGACCGATGAAAAAACTTAACCATACGAGAAGTCAGTACACAGCTGAGAGGAAAAAATCGCTTCCACAGCCTGAGCTCCGCTTGTCCTCTGTATTTCATGATTTTTCTCAGCCAGTGGATTCATTTCGTCCTTGCCACATTATCCAAAAATTGGATATGTATTTTCCATAAGAGCTGTTCTCTGCTGTATGGTCTCCATACCACCACAACAGCTTGTTTTTAATGCTTAAACACCTTCTTAAAAATAGCTGTTTCCGGCCTAAAATCCAATTTTCACCCCTTCAGATAAACGTTTACCCCAGTATATTATTCTTCACTTGATTTCCTGATCACAACATTTAATTTTACGCGCAAAATAAAGAATGCGTTACAAATGAATAAATAATCCGCATGCAGGAAAAAGCCCACCCAATTGATTTCCATCTCTGAGCGATAAAGCAGCCACATTATGGGTATTGGCAGTCATTTAACTGTGCGGTAATAAAACCCTCAACATGTCGATGCGTCAAATCTGTGAGTCGGAGGGCATGGCCTCAGTTTGTCACCTTCACACAAATCCTTAGGGGGGAAAACGTAACTTAAAAATTATTTAACATTATTTTTCTAACCATTTATTATTATTATTATTATTATTATTATTATTATTATTATTATTATTATTATTATTGCAAAACCTGTATTGAAAATCGTTTAATTATCACCATTATTAGCACCATTAGTTCCAGTTTCATTTACCTTTCTCGTCGTGCGTGGGAGTGGCCGTGGTGGGGATGTCGTACCACTGGGCCAAAGCGTTGGAGTACCAGACGCTGAGCTCCTCTCCGGCTGGGATTTCTCTCAGCACGCGGTAAAAAATCTCAAAAAAAGACAGAAAGAAGTAGTGTTAACTTATGAGTCCAAATATAGGGGATGATAATGAATTTGCCGCCACTGAGAGACTTCATTAAGCCGTTAAGTGTGACGCAGTGGGGTTCAGATATTCACCTGTCCGCCAGGCAAGTCCGACACAGCCTCCAGGTTTTGCTCTTGGCTGTTTCTGGCGGCGCGGATGAATCCGATCCAGTCTGGCACCGGGCATCCAGACTCATCTACGAACTCCCCCCTAACCAAGCGGATCTGAGCCAGGAAAAAAGAGGAATATGAGGATAGGAAGGAAGACAATCAAATAACACTAAGGGTCATTTTTGACAAAAACGAGCATGAGTAAACGAAAACCGACTGCCTTCTTTAAAGAATGCAGATTTGTGGTTTTATTCTCCATGGACTTTTTTTTTTTAATTGAATCATTTGATCGTTTATAATGTGGTAAACAAAATGATCACAAACGACAATCTTCAAGTTGTTCTACCTGAAGTGGGTGGCGGACAATATTACTTAAACGCACTTAACGCGTCTTTTTTCGCTCCGCTGATGATTCATTAAAGAGAATGACACACGGGCCTAATTGAGTTGATATGGGAAACGAATTTGAGGAGTGTCAGAGCGTTTCTAAACTGTTCAAGGACATTAAAGATCGAAGCGTGACATTTGACACGGAGATTGCACCTGATGATCGCCGGCAGCCCGGGGCCACGCATTTAGACACATCAATCACAGCCGCTGACAGCTTCAACAATAACAGCGCGCAGTTAAAGATGCTCAAACTCTTCACTCCTGTGCGCGCAAAAAACAAGTGACTGCAAGTATGTTCGTCTTCTTTTTCATACCTCATGTCTGACGGATTTTATCTAAAAAAAAGGTTAGACTTAAATACATAATTCACCCCCATGCTGCTTTTAATCTAAATAATTCATTTGCGTTTCGTTGTATTTATTTATTTGTTTGTTTATTTGTTTATTTATTTAATGGCTGATATATTTTGGGATATTTTTTTTCTCAGCCCCAGGCTGAAGCTCCGGCCTCAGTGGCATCTTTCTGTGGCCGGATTACATTAAATTTAAACGGCTCATCGGAATAACAGGCCCGCCAGGCAGAGAAATGTGAGGACGAAATCCCGCACAGCAGAGCCGGGTCGCCCATTAGGCCGGTTAAGTAGAAGCACAGACTGACAAGTCGGCCGCTAATGGAGCGCAATTATTTCCAACTTGACAGGCCAAACCAATTAATAGCCTAAGCCAAGGCCCGATGGAGTTTGACAGTGCAGCTTTGGAAATACCGCTCATTTCTAGTATTATTAAAGCTGCTCGTGTTTAAAAAGGTCGCCCATTATATTTTTAAACCACGCCTAAAATATGCTTTATAAATATAGTAAATGTAGCACCCGCGGGATGATAAAAGTTTTTCTGACACAAACTTGGATTAACTTGAATAACTAAACTGATCACGAATAAAGTCAGGCTTATAAAATAAATCTGGCACGTTTCAATTTTTTTACAAAATAAGACACTTTGAAGTCAAAACCATAAAATCAAACCTATAACTTTCTCCAAATTATTATTATTTTTCATTATTTTTAAAGAATTGCTTTTCTGTTTCCGTTTCAATGCTTTAAACTTACCTTTTTCTTTGGCCCTACTTCCTTACGGTCCGACACGTACTTCCCGAGTTTGAAGATGCCCGGTACCGGTCCAATCCGGAGCCCGGCCGGGATGCTGCAGTCCGCAAACACACTGACGGTGGTGGACGCCCGGGTGGCTTGCATGGTGTGGGGTGAGATCAGAACCATTAAGACAGATGGAGACCGAGTATGGAGAGCGCGCAGGGAAGGAGGAAGAGAGAGGAGGAGAGGATGAGGACAGGCCGATGTCCGCCCTCAAAGTGACGCGGTGGCGTTATGCTCCCCGGCTTTTCTAGTCATGGAACAGAGTAAGTTTGCCCCCCACCCCCAGCCACGCATCCCTGTATCTGAGGATGCAAGTGTGTGAGGTGGGGTGTGTGTTTGTGTGTGGGGGAAAGGAGGGGGCGGGGGGGGGCTGCAGAGAGGTGATGCCGTGCTGTAAGGTAGGAGGGAGAGAGGGGGGAGCGGTCCTGAGTTTGCAGCAGCAGTGACTGTGTGGAAGTGAGTGAGTGTGAGAGAGTTGGGCTCTCCCAGCAGCTGTGTGGAGAGAGAAAACGGGCCGGCCTGGTCACATGGAGACTTTCCCTCACCCCGCCGTATAATGAATTGCTCCAAAACGGTCAAGAGACACAAAGGGCCAGGCGACCTTCCCATCCCCGAAATCCAATTTGTCAAGGCCAGAGAAAAGAGGGTGCAGAATCAAAGGTCCAGAGCGGCCATTAATCCTCAGCATGTGGCTTTGTCCTCCAGACAGTTCCGATATTTTAACTGACAAATCCACTGTATAATTTCTCCATAAATCCTCACCCTTTTCCATTCTTTCCTTTCAAGGCAGGTTTTTGGAAATCAGTGGCTACTTTAAATCTACTTGGCTGGCATTCTTTGGGCTTTGCATACTTCAAAGGGCTTTATTCTGCCTCCTCCTTTGTGTCCTTAGATTAACAAAAGGCGCAGGAAAGTTTAGAGGACTTGTTAACTTCTATTGACTCTCGGCGTGTGCCGGGTTGAGATCAGGCAGGTACTGAAAAGGGAGAACCACCAGCAGGAGGAGAGAGAAAGAAACAACCGTCATCATCTTCACAACGCTCGCACTTTGTTTGCGGCTTTCTTGTCTCAAGATGCAACACAGGATTTTCAGTGTGGCTGCACAAGGACACGAAGATAATAGAATTATTGTACAATATATTTATGAATACATATTCAAATATATATATGTAATTAATTCTTATTCTTATTCTTATTCTTATTCTTATTCTTATTATTATTAACAATAAATTTAAATTAAAATGTGGATCATTGTTTTCACTTTAATAAAGAAATAAACACACACAATAATAATAATATTTATTATTATTATTATTATTATTATTATTGTTGTTGTTGTTATTAATAATAATAATAATAATAATAATAATAATAATAATAATAATAATAATAATAATAATAATAATTAATTTTAAAAAAGCAAAATTCGCACGAGCTCAGACTGGGAGCCCTGATACAGTAAAGTCATATCAGTGTGAATATTTAATACATTTGAGCTAAATGTAATATTCTTTTGTTTTCTTTTCTTTTTGTAAGGGTGTCTTTCTTGAATTTATAGCACACATGTTACTTCAGATCATGATTCCTCCAAAAACCCATATTTGGAGAACACAATGTCTCAGACTTAGAATGACTTTTTAATAACGTGAACCCAAATTTCCCCTGTGCGGGACAATAAAGGCTGTTTCTGCTTCTGTGCAGCAGGTTGTTGAGAGCTTCAGATGCTTTTGGTGCTGCTTATGAATCTAAACGTTGAACAACAAAACCTGTGGGTGATCAGTCCAGACCATGAACAAGCTGACCTCTGATCTGTTCACCTCCCTCTATCGCTCTCTCTCTTTCACGCACGCCAGCACGCACGCACGCACACACACACACACACAATAAATGTATAACTTGGGGTATTAAAACTATCTTGGAATTATTATTTGTGTAAGGAAAGGCTAAAAAAACAGAAAAAGAAAGAAAAAAGGAGAAATAAGACAAGAAAACCCAACATATATAACATTCATTTCAAACCACTGCATTACTTCATTGGCGTATTTTACATCAGTTCTGCCTTCAAAAACACTTCAGGTACTGTTCCCCCCATCCCCACCTCCCTGCGCTCCTCCACAGTCCTGAACGACACGCGAACAATCTCATCAATAGGCGAGATGTTTGCGCCCGGCTGTGCGGAGGAGTTATTTATTAACGCCTCGCCATTTGCGACTGGTTCCCATCCACCCCTGCGCTGCTTTAAAGGGCCGCACTCTTCTCCACAGTGAAATTAATTATTCTCTGAGGAGGAGGTGGGGTGAATGAAAAAAAGAGAGGGGAAGACGTTTCCTTTCTGTTAGCGGAAAAGCCGCCGGGGTGAATCCCCGCTCCGCTGTGCGCTCTGAAGCCCTGTAGAGCAGTCAAAAGGCTCGGTGTCAGAATGACGGCAGTGTTGGAAGCAAATGGGATGGAAAATTAAATGAAATTAAATGGCTGGAGTGGCCTTATTGTGCCTTCTCCTATTTTCCTGTTTTTTTATTATTATTTTGAGAAAAACATTAATTACATGGTTGGGTCTTTATTCTGGGACAATATTGCGGATTCCGCAAGTGCGCTTTCACTTTAATGAACTCCCCGTCTCTTTAATGAACTTAAATAACGACCTAAGAAGAATCAGAGCTCGGAAGAGGAGGGAGTCGTTTTTTATGGCCGGCTCTGCCTGCCTCTTTCCAGCCTTTTTTTTTTGGATTTAAAGTGTCTAAACGGTGGGGCTCGCTCTGATTTAACTGGTTGGCCATTAGTGATCCATGAATATAGAGGAACAACCTGTCTGCAAAGCAACGCGGTAAATACAGAGAGCAATGCCCCACCAGGGATCTCTATTCAGGCGCTCTGACTATACTTCAGGGGTGCCAAGGGTTCACCACCACCTCTCCTGGACTGGTTTCAATGGCCTAACCATTGAAGACCCCTCTGAGTGCAGAAGAAAACACATTTTTTATGTCGACCCATAAACTTTCTTTGGGTCTATTCAGGGGGAGCGCAATCATTGTCCCACTTAGCAATGTGGCCTATTTCTCACCGATTCCCACGTTTTAGAAATGACTTTGTTTTTCTCTAAATCCATTTATTTTTCCACATGTAAGCCTGCACCTCTTGTGTAGCCCACCTCTCTCATTCAGTCGGTCACACTTAAATTTTAATGCAAAGACAGAAAGAAAACTTAAATCCTCATGCGCTTTCTGGCCCCTCTGAACTCCACTCAGCAAAACAATCATTATTATTCCTTTCAGATTCTTGCCTGTTCTCACAGGAAAAGCTTCAAGCAGGGCCGTTCATCTTCTTCGTGCTTTTCTTCCCGGTCGTCTTCAAGGTGTTTCACCACTCTGAGAAACCTGGGGAAAGATGCAAGCTGCCCCTTGAGCCGACCAGCTGCCTTGATGCGGGTGGGACATTTGAGACGCGTTTGAATAGTAATTATGCTTGTATGGGACTCCCACCAGATGACATGATTGGGATTTTAAGCCAGACTAATATTCAAAATCGCATTAGAGAGGAGCCGAATAAATGGCACCCGATTCAACGCTGTTCATGCGTGATTTCATTCAAAAATGCCCTCTCTCTTTCCCCCTCAAAAGTGGGCTGCAACGCTTTGGTATTCAAAGTCTCAACAGTGTTTTTTTTTAGGCCCCATTTCCCTGACTTAAGCTCACTTTGTCTCGCGTGAGAAGACGCGGATAAAGGCGCGTGAAGTTCCGTGAATTGATATGTTTCGGTGTACCTTATAAATTCATACCTTTTCTCACTCGAGCGCCTCAGAAAGAAAGTGTCACTCAGGCCGATTCTCTCTGCTGTCCGGCGCATTTAGCAGGAGATCTATTTGGGGAGTTCATTCCTAGGCAAATGTATGCATGCAGGGTCGCCCGTGAATAGAGCAGCGTGTCAGCCGACCCTAATTGGGATTTAGCCACCCAAAGCATATGCACTAAAGTGACAGAAAATCACTGGCTTCAAAGAAAGTCGCAACTTTTGCCCTTCTCGGTGACTCTAAGGAACGCTTTCCCTCGGCCCTGAGCAAAACTGCGTTTCTCTCAAAGGACGAAGGTTAGTGACCCGCTTGGCGACGCGGGTTGTTTCTGCGAGCTCAAAATGTGAGACAAACAACGATAGAGGCAAAGAGCACGCTTAAAGACACGATACCTTGACTTGCCTTGAAGCTTGAATATGATGCTTATTATCTCAACAAGAAGGTCAATAATTTCATGGCGTTTTGAGACAACTTATAAGTGAAACAAGAAGGTTTTTTTTAAAACTCTTTTTTTTTTCTCCAGCCATCTCGCAGCAGGAAACTGGCAGTAATAATAAATGTAACCGATAACAATAATACCAACAATGTGCCGTTAAAAAAATTGCGACAGTTTTTCTTATTTGAGATTTTGTACTTTAAAGGAGCGCATTTTGCCATGTCATTGTATTTGCTATGCAATGTATGAAATTCATAAACTTCATTTATTTTTTTTTATTTGAACAAAAATACACTCGCGTTTTCCAGTGAGCTTTCTCAGAAGCACCATGGAGAGCGCCACATAAAACACACACACACACCGGCGCGCGGGGGGGGGGGGGCCCCCACAAAAAACCCACACACACAAACCAAAAAATTCCCGCCCCCCTTTTTTTTAAGGGGTAACAAAAAAAAAA